>LUCW03000806.1:5000-30000 GCA_001586965.3 Sphaeroforma sirkka | reverse complement strand
AGGGTTCTCTGCCGAGGCGACTGCCTTAGTACTACTAGTGTGTGTTTTTCATTCGGAATGGCATACACTGATACACACACCCCGCGAACGACCCATTGTCAATGTGCATAGCAATACGATGGTATTTACAACGATAGAGCATATACACATATATACGATACGACCAACAAAACACTAAACACAATGAGATTAATACATTCAAAGATCAGAGCATGTACATACATACATAAAGGTAACGAAAAAAACACGCTTAAAAAACTCATTTCGATTGGCTGGCTATGTGGTCGGTGTGCACATCCACACTTCAACACATGCATTGCGCCACTCAGGAGTTGACAGCAAGTTTTCGCAGCGGAAACTCTATTCAAAAAAAGAAAGATACTGTCGGAAATGACTAACAGGCACGAATGGTCTAAAGTTTAATTTAATTATGCCATACACACATACACACACACACATATATATATATAACATATATAATACAGACAGACAGACAGACAGACAGACACACACACACACACACACACACATATATATATATATATATATATATATATATATATATATATATATATATATATATATATATATATATATATATATATATATATATATATATGCAGCAACCGAATTGCAGATTGGAACTCTGCCAACAGATCGACTTGTGTGGTACGTTTTCCCATAAATATATATATATATATATATATATATATATATATATATATATATGCAGCAACCGAATTGCAGATTGGAACTCTGCCAACAGATCGACTTGTGGTACGTTTTCCCATAAAAAACCGCAAACACAAACACAAACCCAAAATCCACCTAAACCCAACCGGAAAATACAGTATTGCGTATATATACGTAGATGAGCTTACCTAATTGCAGATTGAGATTCTGCCAACAGAAGGACTCGTAGTATGTACGCCCGTCTGCTTCTGCCGATGTTGGTTGCTGACGAAGTTTGGCATTCTAGAATAGTTCGGTGTAATATTAATCAATGTTAAATAGGACAAATAGGACAAATAGGACAAAAAAATAGGACAAACACAGACAGTCATGGGTAACTGCGGATATAGTCCAAACATACGTGACCATACCATACATGTCAATTTCATTATTTTAGTGTCTTTTTCAGGAGGCTGTGAGGTGTTTTGGGTTCTCAACTCAGAGATCACTCACAGCAACAATTCAAGGGTACAGACAAATATCTCTCGGTGAAAAACACTTTCTCTCTCATTCCTCCACTCCCGCACATAAACATACACATAAACATAAACATAGACATAGACATAGATATAGATATGTTTATAGATTCACACACACATACAAAAAAAATACACATACACACATACACATACACATACACATACATACATACACACAGATATAGATATATATATAGATACACACACACATACAAATAAATATACACATACGCATACACATACAAATACAAGTACACATACACAACATACACATACAAACACATACACAAATATACACATAAAATACACACACATACACATACACATACACAAACATGCACATAAATATACCAGTCCGAAGTCTATGCCGTGCTGCCAGCCTTCGCGGTATATAGAGGGTTTGTCGGCCTTAGGCATCTTCACAATAGCAGGACGTGGTTCCAAACGGTAACCGCCAGAGGTGTTGGAAGTAGTGACACTCGGGAGACTATCGGCCAAGCGAAAGCGTTTGCTTTTGGTATCGTAAGCCCATTTAACCACCCATACATCTTCTTCTTTGACCCCCAGCGGCAGCTGAGGAACGGGTAGACGAGTAGGAGAACGACAAGTTAGTCAGAGACTGTGTTATCCTGAGATGTACAAGATGAGTTTAGTAACACACACACACACCCACACCCACAAACACACACCCACAAACAACCAATACACCTGCTGCATGAAAATACCATCTACTCACTTGATGTATAAACATATTAACCACAGACATGCTCCATAAACGTACTATATATATACACCTTTCTTCATAAACATACGACCTGCACACCTTCATGAACGAACTACCTACGCGCCACCTTCATAAACGTACTACCTACACATCTTCTCCACAAACGCACTACCTACACACTTTCATAAACGTACTACCTACACGCCTTCATAAACGTATTAGCTACACACCTTCATAAACTTTACTTCCTACACACACCTTCGTAAACGTGCTACCTACTCACCTTTTTTATAAACGTACTACTTACATACTTTCTCCACAAACGCACTACCTACACAAAACGTACAACCTACATACCTTCATAAACTTACTAACTACACACCTTCATCTCACCTCCTTCATAAACGTACTACTTACATACTTCCTCCACAAACGCACTACCTGCACACTTTCATAAACGAATTACCTACACACCTTCATAAACGTACTACTTACATACCTTCATAAGCGTACTACCTACATACCTTCTTCATAAACGTCGTCACATGCATAACGGCGCATTTGCCCATGATATCGCCTATCAAATAACTGCGTTTGGCCCCCCCCAGCAACAGCTCATTGCGCATGAATTGGCGGTCGAAGTCGTGCACCGTGTCCTCAGGATGCAGCAGGCGTTCGCCATACATCCACTGCTCTTTGGTTTTGGTTGAGAACACCTTGTGTATTAAAACCTGGCGCAAAAGGAGGGGAAAAAACCTGGTTTACCTTGTGTTAAGACAAAGATTTAGTTGGGTTGCGGTGTGGTAAATGTTCAGGGGCAGAATCGTGAATAAAACTTGGGTTAAATCTTAATTAAAATCTTAATACTGCCGAAAAAAGCTCGGTTGAATTGATTTGTTGGGTGGGCTACACCACTCGTTTAAATTCGGATGCACATATTGCGCAATTGGTATCAGACACCAACCAGTACAAACAACGGCACGCATTCATACACATAAGTACTCTATACGATCCATACACATATATTCACACGTACACATAATATTATTACCTATTGTATAGAGGGTCTGATAGGAAGGTACACACACACTCATACAAGCGAAAGAGCAAAACCAAAGAAACAAGCACAAGCTTAAGCACCAATATATATATATATATATATAAAACCCTAGTATATAAAACCCTAATACATACATACATACATACACACACACACACACACACACACACACACACACACACATATATATATACATACATACATACATACATACATACATACATACATACATACATACATACATACATACATACATACATACATACATACATACATACATACATACATACATACATACATACATACATACATATCTCATATCTATATATATATATATATACATATATGTGTATGCGCGTACCACATGGGGGCGTTTCTCCCACCCAGACTCCAGCAGCACATAGTCGCCCACGCGATACCCGCCCAATTCATTCGCACACAGACTCTTCTCTGGTGGGTCTACCGTGGGTTTGCGTAGCACTGACTGGTCGTCGTGCTGACGGAGGAACAGCTCAACGCACACGCGCGCATAGTCTTTTGGGGCTTGTAGGTAAGCGTCTGGGATCTGTGTGAGATGTGTATGGAAGTGGCAGTTGGCGTGAATGTAGGCTAATTCAAGGCTTAAAATGGGTGTATATAGGCCTTTTAGGACAGAAATATGGGGCTATAAGAGTGCTCGGCTGGGGTATACACACACACACACACACACACACACACACACATATATATATATATGAACAGAAGTAGTGCTTGTTGGCAGACGCAGGACGTCACGAATACATATCCCGAGTGGTTCGTGGCTTCTGATGCTTAGTCACATGATACTGTGTTTGCCACTCATTCAGTTTAACGTCAGTCAACAACTATTGATAAGACAATGCGCGCACACGGCCATGTATTCAGTAAACGTTATGTGCCTGATATCTTCCCCATATGTGCACGCAAGCTTTGTCGCAAGATATATGTCAGTCCAGATGAAATGTGGGCCACAGATCCTGAGATGATACCAATGTACAAGTGTACAACAAAACTGAACATACTATACACACATGGAAGCACCCGCATATCACTGTGTGTACCAGTTGCCACCACTACTTCAGAAAGCATTGGAAAATGTCTATCAGGAAGTTATACATCCACACACACACACACACACACACACACACACACACACACACATATATATATATATATGTATATATATATACAAAGAGAAGACTTAGCTAACATAAATCTAAGCAACCCGAAAGCCCCTACTTACCGCTGTGTGGACCAACTGCAGGTACTTCTTCAGGAAGTACTGGTGCAATCGCAGAGTGCTCATATAGTTCTGCAGCCAAGCCCATTGGCCATACAAAAGAAACATCGGATGATAGGACTAGTGAGTAATAATGTATATATATATATATATATATATATATATATATATATGTGTTTTAATTGGGTGATCATGTGTGTGTATACGTACAATACACACATCATCTTCGAAACCCGAGCACGTACATGTTATCAACTGCAATGCCGAATGCGTACTTAAGCATAATGCACACAAAACTCATACATGCATATATATATATATATATATATATATATATATATATATATATATATATATATATATATATATATATATATATATATATATATATCTAGAGATGTGTATGTGATGCTGTGGAACGAACCACCACCTTAGCCATGCACAAGTTGAAGCACATGAGAAGCGGAGCTGTATGTTCCCAACAGATGCACATGCGCAGAACTCTAGTACAGGCTAAACCACCTCAGATATGCACTCGTCCCCATACATCGAATCCCACATGACTACATTCACATAGCATGAACATAGTTGATAGGCCAGCTAAGCTCGGGTACAGACACATGTATATGAAAAGGAAAGACTATAGTCACTGGTAGAAAAGATACAGTAAGTATACTCACATATACATATGTATAGTCCAAACGTATATATGTTTATGAGCCCTATTATGGCCGATTGCGTATAATTGTACGACAAACTCACCTCACTCCCCTCAGCATAGAACGCTAATGCATTCGACACCCACAGAGACAGATCTGCCACAAATGGCTGCAGTGAAACGTAATCTCCCTCACGCAGTTCTTTAAATGTAATGGGGTGCTTGATGGACCCTCTGGTTAAGCGTGGTAGATCTGGTACAAGGGAAACGGAACGAGTGGATTAGGGGGGAGGTAGAAGTAATCAGAAAGAAGAAGAGGGGAGGGGTGGCTGTGTACGTATGAGTATATATATATATACATATACATATACATATATATACATATATATATATATATATATATATATATATATATATATATATATATATATATATATATATATATATATATATATATATATATATATATATATATATATATATATATATACATACATATACATATATATATATATATATATATATATATTCAAAGGGGTGTGCATACACCTCCTAATACTTATATATGTGTGTATGTAAAAATATACACCTAACAACTTAAATGAACGTAGGCGCCTACACTAACACTAAACGACACTATAGCAATTTATACTGCCAATCTCGAGGGCTCCTTCAAAAAAATAGTATACCAGGCACTTGAGTAGCAAACTATATGAATACACTTACGCGGCAACGCACACTCACATATTGTGTCTATTTATATACGAACTTAAAGATTCATGCGGCTACAATTGTATAGATAATGCATGGTCATAATAAGTAGTACGCGAATGTATAATCCATGCCCACTCACTTGTACAAACAGACACAAACAGACACAGACACACGAACACACGCACACACACACACACATACACATACACACACACTCATATATATATATATATATATATATATATATACCGACACACATACACACATACACACATACACACATACACACACACACACATATATATATATACATATATATATATATATGTATGCGGTGTATACCTGTTTTGCTTGCAATGCGAACTCCGTCAACCGAAAACTGATTGAGCATCCTTGTTAGAGATTTAATAACACCCTGGATCATCTCGTCATCAGTCAGTGGAGGAGTGTAGTCTATGATGGGTGCCGGGGGCAGTGCCACTACTGGCGCAGCTGGTGCGACTGGAAAAGTTTATGAATAATTGTCAATATGAATATAAAATTCAATCATATATATATGTATATATATATATATATCCGCGCACAAATACACATATACATATACACAAAAAACACACAAATATATAAATATGTATATATACAAGTATACACAAAAAAAAAACACACACACACACACGCACAAATATATATATATATATGGATATGTATATGTATATGTATATGTATATGTATATGTATATGTATATGTGTATGTATATGGATATGGATATGGATATGTATATGTATATGTATATGTATATGTATATGTGTATGTATATGTATATGTATATGGATATGTATATATGTATTTGTATTTGTATGATAAGCTGTAGGTTGGACAAGTACGACTGGAAACATGTATGGATACATATTTTTATATACATGGCTATATTTGTACATAATCGCAATATGAATTAATTTATAATCTGGATGCATATAAGTATACAGCACGTATGTAGTCGATTTAACGAAAACAAGGTATAAATGAGAAAGCATAGAGCTAATAAATACACAGTTGTTTAATGTTCAAGCCAGCAATGATGGTAAATTCACTCCTATATACCAGCCTTATGGTCACACGCCCATAAACCAAGTTTCTGACTGGATAAACTTGGATTTCAATCAAGTACATCCAACTAGTAACTACCCAACTTGCTCATGGCCCGTCCTTCACCCACTTGCCAACTCCTCTTTGTACGATGTCCATTGAACTCCCCATGCGCATACATCATTTGTTCCCATAAGCACACCAGACGTCCCCCTACACACAACAAGGCGCGCCGGGCACGGTGCTAAACCAAGTTTACGCGCAGAAAAAATCGGGTTTATTAAAACCTACACACCTTCCTCCGGGTGGGTCTTGGCGTCACTCGACAGTGTTGCGGTCTTTTCGTCGTTGGCCCTGCCTGCCTCGGCTTTGGCCTGGATGGATTTGCGACGGTCGTCGTCGTATTTCTTGAGCGATTGTTTGACTCTGGACTCGGCTATGGCGTACAGCGCATCGGCGTCTTCGCACACCTGTTGGTTGTGAGGGGCGTGTCGCAAATTCGGTGTTTATAATGTCGCATATTGCTACGCTGTCTGATGTATCCGCTAGTTTATATACTTTGTCGATGGCGTATCTAACCAGCTTCCTGAGTGGCTGTGCTTTCTCGTAGTGTAACTGGTAGTACAAAAAGCCGTGCACCGGGAACTGTACGTAAACGTATCACGAGCGTTACTTTGTACAGATACGTACAAAGCGTGCACAAACACGTACAAACAAACAAACATGTGCGACTCTACACACCATAGACCCGGCTTCATTGTATATCTTAGCGTTACCATGTACATGTATGTACAAGCGTACACAAACAAGCACAAACAAAACAAACGCGTGCAATCTACACACCATAGACCCGGCTTCATTGTATATCTTAGCGTTGTCGCGCATTTTCGCAACATCCACCAACATCTCCTGCAATGTCTTGTAGGCCGTCATCCCACTCACACTGATTGAAAACGACAAGGTTGTGACCAGATGAATGTGAGAGATATGGATGTGTGTAATATGGGTACAGGTCTGTACATACAGTATATACGATGCAGTATGACTATTACATATCTATATCTATATATATCATACAACAAATATGATTCACTGTAACTAATACATATGTATATATATCATACAACAATACAATCCACAACAACTAACACACACACAAATATATATAACTATCACAATCACACACACACATACATATATTCTACAATTGCATATCCAACAGCGTCGCATGAAATTTTGTGTAGCAAACCACAGCTCTCGAACTGCATGGAAAAGATCCGTTTGCGAATGTATTATCTCAGATAGATGTGTGTATGTTCATTTCATACAGACAGGCCAATTTATTTTTACATATGCACACACACACACACACACACACACACACACACACACACACACACACACACACACACACACACACACACACACACACACATATATATATATATATACATACATATCCCCTTAAGGTCTTGTGCATACCCTATGAGAGTGTTTCTGATATCATTGAGACAAATAGGGCTTGCTATGGCTTCGTAGTAATCGGGGAAGTCTTCACCCGATGGCAAGTCCATAAACAGATCCGATAGTGTGTGCGCGTCTTTTTTATGGGTTGCTCTAATCATTGACTTCCAAATCTAATCGTATGAGAACCCAAAAAATGCAAAAGTCATTTTAAGGAAAAGTGATACGAATTCCTAAATTTAATGTAAAAATGGGTGTCAATATGGTCCGGAAAATTTCAGAGTATTCATCTACAGTTGATTGGTTCGTGTATGTCACCAATTCAAGAACTTAGGTATGTTTGTATTGGGATCGGATTGGTGTCGCTGCTGGCACCATGCTGACAAGCCCGTACAAGAGTGTACATACAAAACATATGTTCGAATATTTCTATTACTATCAAAAAATTTTAGAAAACAAATATTTGGAAAATTATTCCAATAAGAAACATATGTTCGAATATTTCTATTCATAATATAAATATTAGGAGACAAATATTAGGAAACAGATTTCTATTAGAAATATATGTTCGTCTTTTTCTATTCACACACATCCAAACACAAACACACTACGCACACACACGAATGCTACACGAAGTGGATTCTATGGGTGGTACTGCATTCGAACGTCGAGTAAACCCACGACACAGCAAGAAAAAAGTGATTAACGAAAGATAAAACCACACAGCGTATAACCAATGAACACAGACACAGACACAGACACAGACACACAGACACAGATACAGACAGACACACACACACACACACACGCACACACACACACACGCACACGCACACACACACACACACACACACACACACATATATATATATATATATATACATATATACATTTACAATGTACACACACACACACACACACACACATATATATATATATATATACATACAACACACACACACACATATGTATATATATATATATATATATATATATATATATATATATATATCCATGCATCTCTTTCACTCACCTTAAGACCGGTCTGTCTAATCAACTCAGCCGTCATGCGCTCGGGAGGGATATCCGTAGACGTCTTGTCTTTCTTTGCCTTCTTTGATCCATCCTTTTCCTCTGCCATAGCGCTTTTCTCTTTCTTCTCCTTCGCTGGGTTGTCTTGTGCCTGCGGAGATAAACTCGGGTTTTTCTCCAAACGTACTGGTTTTTCTGGCTGGGGTTTCTCGGGGGTTGCGGATCCTTTTTTGGGAGACTTCCCCCGAGTCGCTATTTGTGTCTTTGGCATCACATCTTGTGTAGAAGTAGCATCCATAATTGGCGCAATATCTGGCTGTGTTGAGCTTTCTTTCGCGATGCTATTGGGTTTTTGCGGTTTTTCGCGTAAACTTGGTTTATTTTCAACCACAGTTGTGGCAGCTGGCTGTGGTGCTACGATATCCGGTGCATCCGGCATTGTCTGGAATGGTGTCGAGTGCAATGTGTGAGACTATGTGCAAAACATAAAACCAACAGTAGGTAGATGAGTGTTTCGTGTGTACAATGTGTACATTCGTAGGCAAATGTTTTTATACACACATAGAGATACACATGTGCTGCTCTATAGAGGTATCCACATATATGCATGTGCATACACAAACGCACACCTGGACTCCCATACGAATACGCGGGTAAAGATTAAAAAACATATTACGGCTTGTAATGCGCGTAGAATATATGTGTGTATCATATATATATATATATATATATGTATACGCAGGTTTGCTGGTATGCATAACCTATACAAAATCGTATACCATTGAGTTTGTGACCTTGTGCATGTACATCCCCCCCTTGAGAGTGAACTATGTCACTTTTAACCGTAGTCTGAATGCTGAGTCTCGTGTAGCAACACCCCTCCGCGTCCATGCGATGATACCCATAGGCATTGGGATTCAATGCACATAAACATAACAATATATATACAAGGGTCATAGGTATTATATACTATAATATAAGTACAACGTTCAAAGACATAATATAATACAATATATATAACGTTCATAGAAATAATATATTTTTATATAAGCACAACGTTAATAGACATACATACTGACACATGCATCCATTCTAGGAACGCGATAACGTCGCTGCAAACAAAGATATGCATGCATACATATATCAGCACTACCACCAGCAAAATCCCATACTAAAACCCTTTAACCCTAATACTCTATATAACTATAAAACAGTAATTCCTAAACCCTACCGTATCCGCACTACCCGTTTCAACCATCACCGGTTCCGAAGGTTTCTCAACCATCGTTACGACGTCGTTCCCTCCAGAGTTGACGTCTTCCATTGGTATGACGTCACTGGATGCCTCTACAGACTTCTCATCGTCTTTGCCTGGCCCACTGATTTTCGGTCGTTTAACAGCACCCGTGTCCGCGGTGTCAGTGTCGACAATCGCCGTGGGAGCTTCTATAGACAACGGGATTAGTACCCCCATGTGAAGGTAAGTACATATTCCAAATACCAAATATGTACGTAATATATATATATATATATATATACATACATACACACACACACACACACACATATATATATATATGTGTGTGCGTGTAAATATTTGCTAATATTTGGTAGTTCTACTGTATAAATATTTGCGTTATCGGTATCGACAGCTGTTTCGGGTGTATGTATAGGTAACGGAATTGGAAAAACCACATGAGTGTGTTCACGACATTTTTAAATCACATGAGGGTATGTGCATGCTATATATGATATATATACATAATATATATATATATATATATATATATATATATATATATATATATATATATATAGATAGATACATATAGATATGGATATATATATTTATATATATATATATATATATATATAAATTATAAGCAATCAATACGTTGTCTAATCAGTACACACCACACCATTCTTCCACACGTACACACAAACATATTTCAATTACCACATACTCGTACCTGGCACTTCGCTTTTCATTCTCTTACGCTTCTTACTCACAGGAGCCTCTACCACAGACACCTTCGATGGGGTTTCCACTGGCTTAACCTTTGGTTTGCGCTTGTTTGCGCGCGTTTTGACGACCGCGAACTGCTTCTGCAACTCAACAGACAGCCGAGAGAACAGTGACGAGTCTTCGTTGAAGCTCTGGCAATTGTCCACCACCTGCACACACACGCATATTATATATATATATATATATATATAAATGGATTTATGATATGATCGTATGGGAAGTTGTGAGAAGAGAGAGTGTGTGGGCGGGGTGTCCAAACAAAAGAAGTGGGAGTGTGTCATAAATGGTTGTGTGCGTACGCTATGTGTTCTGCTTGTTGGGGCGTGTGGTGGAGTACGAACAATGATCCTGCCATGTTGCACTCAACGAGTGCCCTATTACACTATGATCATATGGTCTGTTACAAAAACAAGCTACGTATAGAGTGCTTGCCTGTAATATAAAGGGATATAACTATATTACAGGTGAAAATGTGGGAATATAATAGTGCGAGCCTATACGATATACAACGACACCAGACTACTAAGCTGCAAGGCTACACACACAACCACTCCCAACAGAGGAGCGTCAAGGATGCGCAACACGAGTTAACTACACAGATATAATATCGTGATAATGTAATGGTCGTGTGACTACATTACACACAGTATGGCAACACCCATGAATGAATGGGAGTGGTCGTATGCACAGGGTTAGTCTACCGGTGTGACGCCGTATGATTGAAGCGAGCCCTGTTTGAACCTCATGGACGCTCCTTAACTTAACGACAAAGCATGGACGGTTCTAAAATTCAGGACAAATGAGTTTTTCGTATCCAGTGGTTACATTATGGTCGTTACAGCGGACTATGGACGCATTATGTCGTGTATCGTTTGTAAAAAACTATGCATAACAGACAGGAACGCAACTTCAACGACAAATGCAAAAACCAATGCAATGCACTCTCAAATATATTAATATACAGGTACACATACCAACTGAATGTCTTCATACACATAAAAACATACCAACTGAATGTATACATACACATATGTACATACCAACTGCATGTATACATACACATATACACATACTAACTGAATGTATACACATACATATGTATATACCAACTGAGAATGTCTACATACACATATGTACACACCAATTGAATGTCTTCATACACATATACACATACCAACTGAGAATGTATACATACACATATGTACACCCCAATTGAATGTCTTCATACACATGTACACATACCAATTAATGCCTTCATACACATATACACATACCAACTGAATGTACACATACACATATGTACATACCAATTAAAAATCTTCATACACATATTTACATACTAATTGGATGTATGCATACTCATATTTACATACCAACTGAATGTACACATACACATATGTACATACCAATTAAAAATCTTCATACACATATTTACATACTAATTGGATGTATGCATACTCATATTTACATACCAATTAAATATCTTCATACACATGTACACATACCAATTGGATGTGCTGGGCAAACAGCGCCACCCCGTCACTGCGTGCGTAGGTGCCGTTACAGAGACCTGTGGCAATCTTGTAGAAGTCCATGGGTTGCTTAATCACTTTGTAATAGAGCGGCAGCTCACCTGGCAGGTGTAATAAAAACGTATGAATAGGCCGGAAAATGTAATGAAGTAACATAGATTAGTAGAAGTACATGGACTACCGAATCACTTTGTAATGGAGCGGCAGTTCGCTCGCCTGGTAGGTGTTTTAAAAACGTATGAATAGGCCGGAAAACGTATTGAAGTAACATCGACAGGTAGAAGTCCATGGGTTGTATAGCTACTTTGTAATACAGCTGCAGCTCACGTGATAGGTGTGCTAGAAACTTATGAATAGAATGGAAAACGTTATGATAGCGACTAATAGTAACATCGACTGGTAAAATCCATAATATGCTTAACTACTTAGTAGTAGAGCGGCAGCTTAATTGATGAGTGTAGTAAAAACGTATGATTAGGCTTCAAAACGTATTGATAGAGGGGCTTTCAGTAACATCTATTTGTAGAAGCCCATGACTACTTGATGAATCTGTACTACAACGGAAGTTCACCTAATTGAAAACGCACGAATAGGCCAGAAAACGTAAAGATGGTGTGCTAGTAGTACTATTAACTGGCAGAAGTCCATGGATTGCACTCACCGCTTTGTAATAGAGCGACAGCTCCCCTGATAGGTGTATTGGAAACGTACGAATAGGCCACAAAATGAAATGATGGTGTACCAGTAGTACCATTGACTGGTAGTAGTCCATGGATTGGTCCGACCACTTTTGCAATACAGCGTAAGTTCGCCTGGTCAGCGGTTGGTGAAGTTTCCCTTCAGTAAGCGTTTCTCTTCTATGCGTATCGAATGCGTACAGATACCCCGAAACGTATTCAAGGTGTGTTGTAAAAACTGAGATGTGTGGGAGTCTGTGGTCACAGCAAGTCATCGCCAGTTAAACGTTGCGACAAGTCCAACTACACGCAAAACGTATCGACAGCCTTGTATTATATAGAGAATACGTTCAGTATGAGAAGTATGTCTCGTTCAACATGTATCAACTACCACTATGCACTAACAACATATATCTGATCTGCAGTGAGTGTGGCAACGTTTAAAATTGAGTGGTAGTAGGTACGTACATGATTAGCACGGACACACTTGTAATCGTACAACAGATACACATTCATTCATACTCGACACACACACACTTGTATCCTCAACACGTAAACGCATCTATTCACACACAGCACACACCAACACTTGATTCTTTACCACGCACACACATGCATTCACACACAACACACACACACTGGTTTCTTTACCACGTACATACATACATTCACGCACAACACATACGCACACTGGTTTCTTTACCACGTACACACACATTCACTTGTATTCTGAAGACGTATACACATACATTGACACACGACACACATACGTTTAGTGGGCAGGATAGCAAAGTTGGTGATCAAGTAATCGGCCACATCCTCGTCTGTGTCTTCGACTTCTTCTCCAAAATCCGCCAGATTGACTGTCTGATTGGTCAACGCTTCATACATGACGTAACATGACTTCTCATGTGTGCACTCGACGTCGAAGGGAAGCAACACCTGTACACGAAGCACAGGGACACGCAGGGATAGGTAGGTAGGTCAAGGCATAGATGGGTTAGTATATGGGGTAGATGTATAGGTGTATAGATATATATATACATACATACGTATATACGTATATAAATATATATATACATACATACATACATACATGCATACCTACATACCTATATACATACATACATACTGACATACATATATAAACACATACACACATAACTACATATATATATATATATAATATATATATATATATATATATATATATATATATATATATATATATATATATATATATATATATATATATATATATATATATATATATATACACACACACACACACACACACACACACACATATATATATATATATATATAAATATATATATGTATATAGATACATAGAAATATACATATATACGTACGCATATACCATGTGTGTGTGCCCGAGTTTACCTTTGTGTGCAGTGTCTTTGCATCCTCATACACCGTGCTTTCTGGCATGTTGTAGTGCATGGCGTTTTTGACCATGACATCCACATCGTCGATCATGTCAAAGATGGATATATACGTTCCCACATCACTCTATTACATTCGTAGGTGTGAATGGTAAGCGTGAGTGCAAGTAAACGCCACTAGTCATAAATGAAACGACCCGGTGTGGTAGGGGCATGGCAGACGTCTATATAGCAAACATGTGCATATTAGGTACGAGTATGTAGGTAGGCACAAGATATACATACATAATGTGTATATATGTATGTATATATGTATGTATGTATGACATGTGCATGGTAGGTATGATTATATAGATAATCACAAGAGGTAGTATACATGCGCATGGTAGGTATGATTATATAGATAAGCACACAAGGTAGTATACATGTGCATGATAGGTATAACTATATAGATAAGCACAAGAGGTAGTATACATGTGCATGGTAGGTATAACTATATAGATAAGCACAAGAGGTAGCATATATGTGCATGATAGGTATGATTATATAAATAAGCACAGGAGGTAGCATACATGTGCATAGTAGGTAAAACTATATAGATAAGCACAAGTGGTAGTATACATGTGCATGGCAGGTATGATTTAGATAAGCATAAGAGTTAGTATACATGTACAAGGTAGGTATAACTAAGTAGGTAAGTACCTACACTCCCACACAGCCCCACCTGTCCCTTAGGCGTGGCCTTTCCCGCCAACATATCGGCTCGTAAGTGGTCTAGCTTAGCCTGCATAGTGGCTAAGTCCATAGGATCAGCTATGACCTCGTAATAGTCTGCGTACTCGGTGGGGTCTGGTAGTAACTGAAACGCCTCACATACATCCCGTGGGCCATTCTTGCATGCTCGAATACGCGCCATGAGCTCATCCCCTGTATACGAGAAGGGGTGGGTGGGTGGTGGAGATAGCGAACCATGCCCCAAATGTAGGTATAATTATAGGGTGTAGGTAAGGTAGCAGTTGTATCTTCATACTGACTTTACTGAGTGGGTATGTACAAATTGCCAACGCTTGAAATTTACCCTGGCGGAGATGTTTCGGTGAGAACCATAGAAGAACTTATAGAAATTTTAAGAAGCATCTATTGATAGAATATTTGAGAAGCAACTATAAATTGAATATATGAAAAACATCTATTCGTAAAAAATCTCAGAAGCGTGCCTACCCTTTGGCACTGTCGTATTAGCACTGTACACAGAGGCGTTTCGGTAAACTACAGGTGTGTTGGGCAGGGTTGGACTCACGCTATCACCATCCCACACAGACGACTCAATAACACACACACACACACACACACATATATATATATATATAACATATAGGCGTTTCTGTATACTACAGGTGTGTTGGGCAGGGTTGAACTCACGCTATCACCATCCTACACAGACGACTCAATAACACACACACACACACATATATATATATATATATATATACTAACATAGTCGTTTCGGTATACTACAGGTGTGTTGGGTAGGGCTGACCTCACGCTATCACCATCGTACACAGACGTCTAAATAACACACTACTAACAGGTATACTACAGGTGTGTTGGGCAAGGCTGACCTCACGCTATCACAATCGTAAACAGACGCCTCAATAACACACTACTAACAGGTATACTACAGGTATGTTGGGTGGGGGGCTGAACTCACGCTATCACCATCGTACACAGCCGTCTTAATAACACACTACTAACAGGTACACTACAGGTGTGTTGGGTAGGGCTGAACTCACGCTATCACCATCGTACACAGACGTCTTAATAACACACTACTTACAGTTATACTACAGGTATGTTGGGTAGGGCTGAACTCACGCTATCACCATCGTATACAGACGTCTTGATAACACACTACTTACAGGTATACTACAGGTGTGTTGGGTAGGGCTGAACTCACGCTATCACCATCGTACACAGACGTCTTGATAACACACTACTTACAGGTATACTACAGGTGTGTTGGGTGGGGCTGAACTCACGCTATCACCATCGTACACAGACGTCTTAATAACACACTACTAACAGGTATACTACAGGTGTGTTGGATAGGGCTGGCATCACGCTATCACAATCGTAAACAGACGCCTCAATAACACACTACTAACAGGTATACTACAGGTATGTTGGGTAGGGCTGAACTCACGCTATCACCATCGTACACAGACGTCTAAATAACACACTACTAACAGGTATACTACAGGTGTGTTGGGCAAGGCTGACCTCACGCTATCACAATCGTAAACAGACGCCTCAATAACACACTACTAACAGGTATACTACAGGTATGTTGGGTAGGGCTGAACTCACGCTATCACCATCGTATACAGACGTCTTGATAACACACTACTTACAGGTATACTACAGGTGTGTTGGGTGGGGCTGAACTCACGCTATCACCATCGTACACAGACGTCTTGATAACACACTACTTACAGGTATACTACAGGTGTGTTGGGTAGGGCTGAACTCACGCTATCACCATCGTACACAGACGTCTTAATAACACACTACTAACAGGTATACTACAGGTGTGTCGGATAGGGCTGGCATCACGCTATCACCATCGTACACAGACGTCCTAATAATACACTACTAACATAGGGGTTTCGGTATACTACAGGTGTGTTGGGTAGGGCTGACCTCACGCTATCACCATCATATACAGACAATTCACAAACACCCATACCTTTTGCCACCGTCAGTTTAGCCTTGCCGACAAAGGTGTTTGGGTAGGCAAACCCAAGCACAGCATCCATATCTCTGGCGACGCTGATGGGCAGATCTTTGGCATTCTTGTTCTTCTTAGACTCTTTGGGTGGTTTGTCTACACCCTTAGGTTCAGGTGTGGATGGTTGGGTGTCCTGTCGGCTCGAGTTGTCCTGTTTGCTCGAGTGCTTCGAAGATTGCTTTGTGGATACCTTGGCGGCTGTTCGGTGTGCCGTGTGGGTGCGTGTGAGAATGGATGTGTGCGTGTGAGTAAGTGTGTGCGGGGGTGTGGGTGGGTGTACACAGTTATAGGTTAAAGGTTTAGAGCAAACAGCGTATGTGTTGGCCATAAACGTTTTAGCATCTGAGTAAGCACGTTACTTAGGAGCAACATAACGGCACACACACGTAAACCCAGGTGAAATCAAGACTGTATACCCAATGGTCTTTGCACGCAGTAGCACCTGATTTATCAATACACAGAATTAACACAGCAAAACATCACATCACATACCTGGTGACACACATACAAAGGGACTGCATATTCGGTGGAATAGCGATTTGCAACACCAAAAGAACCACAATGCATATATATATATATATATAAATAGTACGCAAAAACCTACCGCCTGACTTGGTGCGTGCAGCTGACTGAGGTTCAGGTGGGGGCGGGGTGGGAAATCGGTCGACCGGCGTGTTGGCTGTGGCGTATATTTGTGCCCTGTTCTTCGCCAACTTCTTCAGTGCTTTAAAGGAAACAGGTGATACCTGTGGGGTTGTGTACACATGGACATCGTATTTGTTAGAGATTGTTAGAGATTTTTATTCAGCTTTAATTCTGAAGAGTTTATGAATAGGAGTGTCTGAGGACGATAAATACATACATGTGTGTACATATGAACACATGTGAGTGAGTGTGCAATAATAAGAGGGTTAAAACTCGTTAATGTGGCGTATAGATGTATTCATGTACATCCACGGCCCAACTTAGAATCATACTATGTCTGCATGAGTACGGATGTGAATGAAAACAGTACTGTCTTGACGTAAAACATTATATTCGAAGCGCACTTTAGAATCGAAGGTGTCTGATTCTGCAGCCGGTCCTACGAAACTATCCATTCTATTAATAGCACAGTATAGCATACACTATCCCTTCTAATAATAGCACAGTAAAGCACACACTATCCACTTTATTAATAGCACAGTACAACGTACACTTTCCGCTTTATTATTAGAACAGTATAGCACACACTATCTTTTCTACTAATAGCACAGTATAGCACACACTATCCATTCTATCAATAGCACAGTGTAGTATACACTATACATTTTTTAATAGCATAGTATAGCACACACTATCCATTCTATTAATAGCACAATATAGCACACACTATTCATTGAATTAATAGCACAGCATAGCATACACTATATATTCTAATAATAGCACAGTATAGCACACACTATCCATTCTATTAATAGCATAGTATACACTATCCATTCTATTAATAGCACAGTATAGCATACACTGTCCATTCTATTAATAGCATAGTATAGCACTCAATATCCATTCTAATAATAGCACAGTATAGCATAAACTATTCATTCTATAATTAGCACAGTGTAGCACACACTATCCAATCTAATAATAGCACAGTGCAACATACACTATGCGTTCTATTAATACACAGTAAGCATGCGGGCACTTGGTAGAATGGCGCACCTCCTCTCTCTGTGTTCACAAGGCTCGAGTGTTGGTCCGCAGGTCCGATTTTACCAGCGCACTATTTGCTACGGGACGGACTATTAATAAATTCTATTTATAGCACGAGCATCTGATTGGATGACATACCTCCTCTCTTGGCGTCTCTGGTGGTTCTAGTGTCGGTCCAAAGGTCTGTTTTTTCAACTGAGTGTATAGTTTGAGCATTTCAGTCGCCCCCTTGTGTATAGCACCACCCGTCTCGTTGAATCTATTAATAGAACACGCAGACAACGGGATGACAGTTATGTCCAAATCTATAAATAGAACACGCAGACAGCGGGATGATAGTTATGTCCAAATCTATAAATAGAACACGCAGACAGCGGGATGACAAGTATACGTCTAATATATATATATATATATATATATAATATTGCTATATTTATATTATATATATATATATATATATATATAAGTATCTGTACTTACTGGCATGTACATAATATATGTGCTTATTTGAATACGTACTTGGTGGCATTGTTGAAGACGAGACGGATGTCTGCATCCAGTTGCTTGAAATTGGTGTACTCGTGGCCAATTAGTTTCTCTCTCACAGTGGCGAGATCCATGGGTTTCTTGATAACCTCGTAGTAATCCTTCAACTGATAATAAAAAACGTACCGCATTTTACTACGTATTCTAAAACCCAGCGGTATAAGGATATAAGAATAATAATACACACGCCAGAAATATGTACAATGTGTTATATACCATATCTGTGTAACCAGGTTTAGTGGTCTTTAAGGAAAACCACGACATATGGCCTACAGCCAAGTATATTCATACTCACATAAAACATATGACGTGTATGTATTGGTCTGACATGACAGACATTCGTACTATTTGTGCCTGTCCTAGCGCGGTTTTAAGAGAGTAGATATGTGCCACTCATGAGGAAGATACTCGCATAAAACATAAATAATTGATAATCACTGAAAGACTACATATGCACACGCACATAAAACCACACCTTAATAAAATCACACCTAGCTATACCTGCACAAATACATGCACAGGTTTTATACTATTACTTACACAATCTCATATAAGTAAACCTATATCGACGCACTCGTAAACACTCAAACTGTCGTACAAGCCACACATCCATAAACACACACACACACACACACACACACACACACACACACACACACACACACACACACACACATATATATATATATATATATATATATACGTAGAGAAAAATAGGATTCGCATACAGCCACTTGTCTAAAAACACGCCAAACAGCTACAAGGCCCCACCTGTCGCCGTGAGGGGAGTTTCATGAACATGTCGACTAGCTTGCGACTGCGTTTGGCTTTTGTGTCGCACAGTGCGCTCAGCAACGGCTCACCCACAGCCACGACCTCTGCAGCCCCTGTTTGGCTCTACAAGATGTGATAGTATATAATATAGGGTGTACGTAAAGTAATAGTGTAATACTGTTAGTATAAGATGCATAAACGAACTGTATCATTCAGCTCTAGAAGGTGTGATAGTATATAATAAATGATGCACATGAGGTATTAGTGTAATACTGTTAGCCTACGATGTACAAGTGAGATGGCTCTGAGAAATGTGATAGTATAAAATAAAGGGTGCACGTAAAGTTATAGTGAAATACTGATAGAATACAATCAACGATGTACGTATAGTAATACTGATAGTATATATATATACATATAAATATACATACATATATATGTATATATATATATATAAAATATAGCCATATATTTGTACATCTTACCTCGACATCGGTATTCTGTGTTAAGTGCATATCACAATCAGTGTTGAGCGCGGCCACAGCGTTGGACTGCGCATTTACAAACAACTCCTCCATCACCTTCACGTCTTTAAACGCCCTCGTGGAAGTGTGGAGCGATGACTATCATAGTGGCAAATGGTATAAATACACCCAAAACAGATGTTAACAGGTAAAATGGGTTAGATTTAATTTAAGAATTGGATCGTTTGAAACTCAATATCTTGAAGTGCACGAGGAAAGTAAATCACTATCAGAACATAGGAAGCACTTGTGAAAGCGTGTTCCGATATCAACAAGAAGACGATGTTCTATATACTACAACCAACAAGCGGATATGATATAGACCGTGCAATTGCTTGTCAGAGAAAGGTCAATAAGTGGTATATGTCTATTTCTATTTATATATATATATGAACCGCAAATACTCACACACACACACACACACACACACACACACACACACACACACACATATTTATATATATATATATTAATATATATATATATATACATATATCCATATATAATAAGAATATAAATATATATATATATATATAAATATATATATATATATAATATATATATATATATATATGATATATATATTTACAAACATACATACATACATATACATATATATATTGAAAATCTACCAGGGCATTTATTTCTTCATAGAAATCACAATCCTACAGATTTGTTGCATATCACTCACCTTTGACATGCGAAGCATCTCTTCGAAATCCTGTTCAAACATCTCAACATTCTCGTACTTGTCCTTTTCGCACTTGTTGAGAATCGTGGTCAGCGTGACCGACACTGCAAACAACCCAGTAACAAATTTGAGTGAATTCATGTAGCATATCTCGGTGAATGCGATATTAAGACAATAGTAAAACACTACATAATACACACAGACAATTTGCTTGAACTGTGTAGGTCCACATGAACTGTGTAGGAACATACCACATGAACAAGGTTTGGTATATATCAAAAAGCTATAGATCTAGGCCATACAAATAGGCGCATGCATCGTTGAAGACATACACAAATCTATACATATCCCAATTTTATGTATATCATCCTTTTGTGCAAGCTGACCAGGAAGTGATACTTTACCAGCGGTCTCGTGCACCTTAGTACCACTTTATGAACGACATGATAGCCCATATCAGTCTGTATGTAACCGAGCCCTCTTTACGTCTGTGAGAGTGTGTGAATCTGTTTAAATATATATTCGCATCAGAGTAGTCACAGGTGGATGATCTAACAGAAGCACAAAATGACAAAATCGTTTCGTGCGCTGGTGGGTTCACGGATGAGTATACAGATATATGAACAAATTGTTTACACCACTCGCGTATAAACATAAGCACACCGGTCAAGTATACACGTAAATACACACACACTCATAATATATATATATATATATATATATATATATATATATATATATATATATATATATATATGTATATATGTATACATTTGTGTGTGTGTGTGTGATCAAATTATCGCAAAGGCAGTTTCATATACCTTTTCCGTCCTCAAAGTATGCTGGATTACTTTCAGAGTCGGGGGGGGGTTGTATGAAGGCGTCTGCGTATCTGTCTGTCGGCGTTATGTCGGCGACTTTCTTACTCAAGGCATAATCCTTCTCCTCTGTTCGTGAGTAGTTATGTATATATTTGTAGATGTCTGAGCGATATACATTCCTGTATATATGTACTGCATATATACATATATACATATATATATATATATATATATATATATATATATATATTATAGTCTTATATATATTATATATATATATATATATATATATATATATATATATATATATATATATATATAATATATATGTATATATATATACATATAATAATATATGTATATATATATATATATATATATATATATATAATATATATACATATATGAATGTAATGATACATATGTAATATAATATATATATATATATATACATATATATATATATAATATATATATATATATAACATATTGCACACACACGCATGCATGTATATGTATATATATATATATATATATATATATATATATATGTATATATATTGATGTGTGAGTATATATAATATATATAAATTTTAAACACACACACACACACATACACATGTATATAAATATATATATATATATACATGCATGCATGAATGCGTAAAAGTTCTATACAGCTGCTGTTGTTGTTAAAGGAGAATTTCACAATTGACGATATATCGTAAATATATAGAAACAGGCACACATACAAAGATAGCACCTGAAAATTAGGCGATAGAATTGAGCGCAGCAGACGCCTCAAGAGACTCTACAAAGAGACTATACCTATGTGTGTGTTGAGAAGTGATGGTCAACTGCAATAGCCCTACCTTGCACATATACACAACATTACAAAATTGGTGCTAATACTATTGAATATTACAACCCCAATTTGACACCCATGTGATAGTACTTCAACCCATACCACTAAAATGTGTACCGAACCAATTATAGGTACATTTGTTGGCAGCAGTACGCAATAGAAACAGAATAAATCTTCAATAGTTTTTTGACAGAAACACACCTCTCTCGACTGTTAGCAATTCCTGAAGCGTACAATGCAGCAGCAGAAGCGTTGCTCTTCACGACTCACATGTCCTGGCGTTTGTGTACGAAACAGAATAAACATGCGTGTGTGAAAAACACATAATATTCATGTATACATGTGAGTGTTCTTGTGAGGAGAATATGTATATATATATATATATATATATGCGTGCGTGTGCGTGTGCATATGTATGTGTATCTGCACGCACATATATATGTATGGATGTGTTTTTTTGTATACACATATGTATATATATATATATATATAATATATATATATATATATATATATAATGCTGCATATATATGTATAATATATATATATATATATATATATATATATATATATATATATATATATATGCATATTACATATTATTATATAAATATATATATATATATGCAAATAATATATATGATTAATATCAAACAAATATAATAATATGTATGTACTATACATGCATACATGCATATATATTATAATATATAATATATGTATATATTTGTTTGTGTATGTATGTATATGTATATTTACATATATATTCAGGATATGCATGCATGTATGCATATGTACATGTATGTAATAATATTGTATTGCGATAATGTATATATAATAACAATAATAATATGTATATTACATATATGTAATAATATATATATAATGTAATAACCATAAATGTATGTATATATTATATATATTAATTTATTTTGTTGTTATTAATAATCTGTGTTTGTTATGTAATAATATGCAGGATATATGTATGTGCATTGTTTGCATACAATAATAATATATTATGTGTATGTGTATGTATAATATAATAATAATATGTAATGTGAATATGTACGGATATAATCATATGTCAATAATAATGTACATAATATGGCATATGTATATTGGCACATGTATTTACTGTAATGTATGTATGTGTATGTTATGTATAATATATTACATATTATGTATATATATTATTGGTGTATTATTATATATATATATATATGCATATATATATATATTTGTATGTATATATGTGTTGTGCATTATACATATCGACATGGTGTATATATATGTATATATATAACATACATGTATGAAACATATAATATGTGTGTGTGATTTTTGTGTATATATAATATGCATACATATTGATATAACAACATATATCTATATATGCATGCATACATATATATATATATATATATATATAATGCATATATATATATATATA
>LUCW03000806.1:0-2500 GCA_001586965.3 Sphaeroforma sirkka | reverse complement strand
ATTATTGAGCGTCATAGTGGACGCCTAGGGCTGGAGTCTTGGAGGCGATGGCCGATGCGGAATTGCGGATGTATTTTTAAAAATAGTTAACGCAACCAGTTCTCACATCAGTATTTACTGGTCGAGCGATGACACCGGTAGCAAATAATAAGGATGCATAATCTCGAGGCCCTCGCGAGGGGGGATAAAAATCATAAAATATACTGTTACAAACTTCAAGCAAAGATACTTTTTTTTTTGTATCAAATGATCTGTAGACTGTGAGTGACTGTGAGAGTAATTATATGCATAAAAAGGTTTTTTCAAATTGATTTTTTTTTAAAACGAAAACAAAACGGCGGTTGGAGTGGGTGCTTTGGGGCCTGGGGCCTGGGCTGGCCGCCTGAGCCACCCTCGGCCCCCTGAGTCCCTGACTCGTGCGAGGCGAGTCGTGCCTGAAGACGTCTCTCTCTCTCTCTCCCTCCTTGCTCTTGTGTGTGTGTGTGTGAAGTTGAGAGTTGAGACATCATACACAGAATGGCGCTTGCCCCCTCAGTATGGCCCGACCAGCAATAAATCAGATTCAGTGACCACCTGGCAACCAGGCACCCACCCCAGGGCCCAGGTCCCAGAGCCCAGAGTCATAGTGCCACCACCGAGCAGTGAGTTTTGGACTTTGAGCTTTGAGCTCGGAACTCGGAACTCGGAACTCGGAACTCGAAACTCGGAACTCGAAACTCGGAAATCAGAACTCGGATACAACTTTTAAAAGTAACCATTAGCAGTAGTTTGGTGAGATCTGGTGACATGGGTAGCGGTGGCCGCATTGGCTGGTATGGTAACTAGTGACTGGTGAGCCGGTTATTCTAAAAGACTAACTGGGCAGTGACAGACTGGCAGCTGGTAGACTTGGCAGTTGGCAGTTAGCACCGGCAGAGGCACTTAGCACTGGCCGTCATTGTCCGCAGTAAATAGGCAGCACAGTGAGCACTGAGCACACACGGTCACACGCTGCGCCGCTGCGGCCTGCAGACTGCAGACTGCAGTGCACCACCCAATTGCTAATATGTCTTTTTTTTTGTTCCAAATAGTACTGTTTTGTTTTTTAAAAAATAACAATTGTTTTATATATACAAATATTTATAATTGATTGAGAGGCGATGCAAGACTCAATAAATTGTTTATTATTGGTAGTGACAGTAAATGAAGACATAACGACCACTAATTGACCGTATAGTATATTACTATTATCTGTATGGATACGAAATGGATTAATGAAGTCATGATAAACTATAAATTCACATATTTAGAATCAATGTCAATTTTGGTTTCGTGTAATTAAATATGACTGACTGAGACTGTCCCTCAGAAGTTCAGGAACTAACAAATATATATTTTCAAAAAAATATATTTACAAGAAAGTTCTCAGACTTCAGTCTTTTAGAGTGTATAAATTTGTATAATTTAGAAGGCTACTTTTAAAAAAACGATAAATTTGTAAACACAATATTTTTGGGTTTTGGTTTCGTTTGGTTTTATTTTGAAAAAATCAAACCTACAATTTGGGTTTCAACAAAAAGCAAATATTGAGTCTGTAAATACTTCTTCTCCATTGTCTCCACAAAGAGCGTTTATAGTAAAAAGGCGGAGTAGATCAGTTCAGTAGAGATTGATGGGGGGGAAAATCAAAAAATCAAACGCCACACAAGAGGCCTTATCATCTCCCTATTTTTATATTAAATATTTCGGCATAGCCTTCTTCTAAATTGTACATTTTGGGTCTTTTTTTTTATGAACTGCTGAAGAGGACTGATGCGGCTCAGTGAGGAGTCTGAGAGTGGGCAGTGGCACACGTACATTGATATAACTTCTCATGTGGCCTGAGTTGATACATATGTGCATGATTTAGACAAAGTCAATCAGGGTTCCCACAAATTTCATGCCAACCTGTATAATCGGTACAGTACAGTATAGTCTCGATAGCGGTTTCTAGACTGACAATTTGTCAGAACATACAGAAGACTAATATCAATTGCTTTGTGATAGCTCAGCGAGCAAAGATCGAACGTGTGGTAGAAAGCCACGTTATAAATCAGACTAGGATATATACACTGTGGAGGGTCTGACCCAACAATTTAAAACAATGGCGGGTGCAAGGAGCCCCGTTCCTAGATGGAAACAGTCCCAATTTTTACGAATAGTTGACCAAGTTATCCAGGTAAATAATCTAAAAAAACGTTGAATCTGAGTATAGATAGCCTCGCGTGTTATTGCATAGATAAATCTTCGTTTTTTGTGTTCGACAACTATATTGAATCTATCATTCAGCTTCCATGCATCGTTAAGTTTATAATCAGATGTTCATCTAGTATTTTGATTTGCTAGCATGCTATCAAGTCTGTTTACTTATATTTACTGAAGTAACTGGTTATCAATACTACTATAGAAACCTCAATATCAACTATGTACTTTTATATAGCCCGTCCTTCGATGTACATGCTTTAAATTGAAAAGTAATAAT
>LUCW03000805.1:17500-71327 GCA_001586965.3 Sphaeroforma sirkka | reverse complement strand
TTCAATATCTACGTGTGAAATAGAATGCAACTATGCCCGCTATCTAGGTAGTATAAAACAAATTGTCGCATCGTATCCCCCGCATATTTCGACGAAACCTTGTGGTATGCCTTGTGTTTACAAATTTGTATTCGAGACATTATGTATACAGGAATGGGCAATTTCACAGAATCTATAGATGAAAAGCTTTAAAATTTTGTAACTATTACTCACCCAGTACATGTGGTGTTTCTGGGCACATGAATATGAATGCAACGTTTAATCATAATAGATGCTATATGGCACCCGTCTTGATACTAGAAGGCATTGTTCCCACCAAATGCAAAACAAATTCGATATGAAGTAGGCAGTGAAAATGAGGAGCTTGGTGCTGACAATTGAATCACTAGAATCGACATTTAATTCAGCGGTTGTATAATACATTCCGTATGTATGCACATAGCGCGCCAAAGTGCAGCTTCACGCACTCAATTCTCATACAATACATCAAAATTCGTTGCCCACTGGGGCAACAAGGTCAATACCGGTCGTAGTCTGATGCGCATAATTCCTACCAGCTGCCGTTGCTCTGTATATTTATCGTTGATCCAGTCTCCTATATATGCTTGTAAAAAACCGCATCAACTCAGCCACTCAATATGGAGTAAAATCCACAAATTCCTTGCCACAATTGCTAACTGATACACACCAAACCGCTCATCTGATCATCTAGACTCTCAACACATTTCCGATAGGCCCGCACATACACACACCTTCAGCACCTCCCTTCTCATCCCCATGAACACATATTCATGGGCTTATCATCGGAAAGGATCGAACTCGTCATTGGCTCCCTTCGACGGTCGTCGCTGTTGTCTCGCCGTGGGCGGTTTAGGCGGGATATGTAGGACGACCGAAGCATGTGCGTGCGCGGGGAGTTTGGGTGGTGGCAATGGCGGAGGTCCTCTACTACTCGAATCGCGGTGCAAGTTCTTCTCACTCCCGATTTGCAAACCTTTCACAGAGTGCAGTAACGCGCCGTCGGAAGGTCCGCCAGATCGTGTTCTCTGAACGGTCATTTCATTCCCACTGGTCAATCCATGACCATGGCTATGGCCCTGTCCGTAAGGGTATGTGTGCTGCGAAGGTGCATTAGCAGGCTGCACAGGTCTTGGATAGTGCGTTCCGCTATTGCTACGACTTGGAGTGGCGCTACTACTAGCACTACTTGACCGTTGGTATCCACTCGTTCTCGGGGGTAGTACGGGTTGGCAAATGCCTGTAACTTGCGATCCGGCCTCACCCAGGCCCAGGAGATCCACGTCGCTCTGCGGCATACCGTAATTCGGTCCGCTACTGGTATATGCAGAGCTGTCTAGCACGATATTTTGGTTGCTATGTGAAGTGACATTACTAGGTGCTGAGTCGCTTGCGCCTGTCCATGCACTGAAGGGATCGAAAGCCCCCGATCGCGAGTCTGCGCCAAAGATGTCTTTCACAGCTTCGTCGTGCTGCGGTTGCACACTGCTTTTATCCAACCCCAGCAGATCAATCGTCGGTATCTGCGTGCGAGCATCTGAGGATGCATGATATGTCTGTCCGGCACCTTTGTGTGTTGGTGGGAGATCAATCAGCGCATCTCCGGGCACACGTGTCTGGTTCCCGGTACGACTGCGTTGGCTGCTGGTACTACCGTTACGCATGGGCTGATGGATGTCACTACTATGGCGCTGAGACACGGGCGAGCGCGCGAACTTCGCGTCAATATTAGGCGAGTGCCGGGATGGGGGTGCCTCAGTTTGTGGACGTGGAGGTGGTAACGAGCCCTCAGTAGAAGGCCCACTCATCAGACGGAACGCACCGTTTCGGCTATCTGTGCTTCCGCGAGAGTCTCGCTGGGTCGAAGGACTGGTATTCTCACTGCTAATCTGTGACTCCTCTATTCGCCTACGAGCATTGTTCACGGAAGTCTTGACATTGGACGAAAAGGCACTGAATGAAGGGCCCAGGCGTGCTTTGCTTTTACGCATCGTCACCATCATCTTGCTCTTATAAACCGCCATCCGCTCGGCGTTGAGATCTGTGCCACGATTGCCACACTCGTCAAATTCATACTCAAACAGACAGTCGTACACCCACCAGCGCGGGAGAATCAGCTTCCCCGATATCGAATCTTTGACAAATCGGGTCATACGTCGGGGAGATCCCTTCGAGGGTACACACATCAGCTCCACACGCCCGTCGATAAACTGATGGAACATCTGCAGATCTAACAACTGTGTAAGAAACGGTTGCAAGCCCTCGGGTTTAGAGGCCAAGAACGCCTCGCGGTTCATTTCTAAAACCGGCCGTGTATTGGGTGATCCAGAGGCTACCGGTGATGATGTGATGTGTGTATTGTTGGGAACAGGAGAGCTTCCACCGTCCCCGCCCGCCACCGCACTAGAGGCTGCGTGCGCTGCAGCTGCGCTTTTACTTATAGTGATGAAGTCTCGGTAGCTTCCAAACAGGTAGAGGAATAAATCCAGGAAAATGCGTGCAAAATTGTCGTCCATCGATGTCTGGGGTTTCTTAATGTTCGCCTCCAGTACAGCAACAAGCTCAGGGGGTAGCAGCGCCACATCATTGGTCCAGGTTTTTACTATTTGTTCGTCTAAATCACAAAACACCACTTCTTCGAGGTCTAATTTCAACACTCTAGGCATCAGTGACTTGTGCACACCCACAAGAAAAGGCATTGGCGCGGTGACATAGTCCAGCAACTGCTCTGGGAGCACGGGGATGAAAATGTGTTGCCATGACAATGGATACAGCAGGGTGTTGAGCGCATTTGCGGAAGCCGTGAGTACCGATAGCCGGTCAGATGTAAGGATGATGCGCCTCTCTAGTAGCAGTGAGGTAAATAGAGACAGCATCATGTCTATCTTCACCTTATTGAAGAAGGTGGTGAGGTTTAGGTTGTGAGGCATAGACGGTAGCAGGCGTGTATTGGGAAATAGTAAGCGGCACGTCTGTCCTCTCGGCGTACACCGAACACTACCCCCGCTCTCGGGTACTTTCTGCGCCAGCAGTTCGGTCATAAATATCTGAACCATATCCAGACTGTCATCCCACATGTCTAGCAGCACATCCAACACCTGATCAAAGAACTCGACCTGGGGCAGATAACTAAGCACACAGAAACATAGTGTGATAGATGTGCCTGGTTCCTTGACATACCTACAATAGCCAAACTGACGCTGACCCTTATCGTCTGTGAGCGCCAATGTAAACGTACCAGAGTCATCTATCACAGGAGTGCTGTAAGTACCCCCTTTCCCTCCTTTGCCATACGGAAAACAGAATTTGGGCAGTTCTGATGCAAAGCTTTTGCCCTCCACTTCACTGTCGTCTAAGTGTTGGTATATATAGCAATCCTCGGGTTGCTCGAGATAGTTTATGATATAGAAGTTTTGATATATGGTCTTCACATCCTGCAGCGGACGCAGGCGTGGATCTACATCCAATGATCGCGTGCACATTACCGCAAAACCACCAAAAAGACCTTTGATTGTGAGATTCAAAGACTCGCCGAGGGTACCCCTATTTAACAATTGTCAATACGCAATTGCAACGCTGCCTGTGATTAACCCAGCCCAAATACTCAGCAATCCCAGTATATATGAAACCCCAAAATAAAGTGAGATCAAATATCAAGTCTTCTACGCAAAAATCAAGTATGACTCTATTTTGCTAATATATAAAAGGTGCCCGGAACGCTGTGTTACAATGCCTTGTTCAGTGGCGGTGGTGGTTGTTCCGGTTCGCTGTTGTGAATTTCAACCAAGTAAACCTTTTTTTAGCTGCAATGTCTACAAGGCCACTAAACTGTAATGATATTCAGGTATAAAAACGTAGAAACAGTATAATTAGGTGAACGCAGACGTGCAGATGCGGTGTCCCATTCTATCTCAGATTCCACCAACGCCGTGAGTTATAGTTGGATGTAGCAATGAATCCAGATAAATACTGTACCTATTCAGTCACGTAGTCTTAACAATCAAGTTTCAATAGCATGCCTATTAATCCATACTTGAGCTGAAACCTGTAGACTACTATGTGTCCTTATGCGTCTGCTGAAACCTGTAGACGACTATAGAGTTTCACGCGCCTGGTATTCACCTCGGAATCTCCAGATTGCAGAGTCTTGCTTGCAGAAAATAAAATCAGTGTGATCACTGTGATAGAAAAATCTATACAAAAAAATGTATTTATTTACGAGCGTTTATCACAATTTTTTATACATAGAAAAACCTAGTTGAACCCACAAATACTGTAATTTTCTTCCTTTTTAGGTTGTATTTTGGCGCCAATCTGAAGGTTATTCTGAGATTCTCTCGTCCCCTCACGGCCTCACAGCCACAGGCTCACAGGGCTCCAGGAGTCAGCCTCACTCCCCTGTGACTGTGTGAGCCTCTGAGTCTGAACTTCTGAACTCTGAAGTCTTGTTGAGGCTCTGTCAGTCTGTGCCCAGACTCCCCTGAGTGGGCCGAGCCTCTGGGTATGAGGCGACTCTGAGTGACCTGAAGGCTGACACCGTGACACCCCCAGTCTGAAAGGCTAACAGAATATTTGAAGTTATTTTACACACCATACAGTGCTAAGCAAGTCTTTGCTGTGGACTAAGTGGCAACTTGATACTCAGACACTACCTGTCCCTAAAGTGTAATTCTGACATATAAAGTACACTTTAGAACCTATTGTAGCTTTGCATACCACAATGGAGGCCATATACGAGTCATATCCTGGTCGTGAGGATCAGATCACTTCACTCACCGCACTCTTGGAGTACCCCGAGGGCCGTCCGTCACATGTATTCGTGAACGGACAGCCATCTGTAGGTAAGACCGCAGTCACACGCACCGTGGTCGAGAGCCTAGATTCATTGCATGCGTATGTTGATTGCATAGAGTGCTTCACACCCCGCATGGTATACGAGCGAGCTGCTACACAGCTATATAGTCAGCTTGCACACAGAGGATCACACGCACATGACATAGCCAAAGTGAGATGCACAAACCTCGACGAGTTTTGTGCACGCTTGACGGAGATACTAAGCATAGCGACATTCAGTGGGATTAGTACGAAATTTGGACCTGATACGCCTGTAGGTATCGTACTAGTATTCGACAACGCAGAGAGACTTAGGGGATCAAATGATTTTGCTGGCATACTCAAGATATCAGAGCTTGCGGGTGTGGCGTGTAATGTGTGTGTGGTGCTGATATCAAATCTTGTGTGGGAAAAATTCGGAGATGGTACATTCATCTCCGATCCCTTACAGGTTGTATTTGATAACTACACTCCTGAACAAGCGAATGTGATACTGGCAAGGCAAAGACCCGCAACGGCCAGTGATTACTTGTATAGAGGGTTCGTACAGGTAATCTGGGATGTATTCTCGCCTGCGTGCACAGATTTACTGGAACTGCATAACATCATCAAGTTGCTCTTTCCCGTTTATAGAGACCCCATTGACTCCGGTCTTTGCACTGAATATGACACGATAAAGCTCTATAAATTCATTGAGCCATACTTCAAAAAAGCTCTGGCAAAACTGTACTTGAAAGACATTGGGGAAGAGGCCTGGGCGCAGCAGATGCAACACGGCTCTGAGCACACACAGAGAGGCACCACAGATACGGAAGATGAACGAGATGACAATGCAGATGGCAATGCAAGTATAGATTCGGAAGGAGAGCCGGTAATCGTAGAAAGTCAGAAAAGTGTGCGCGACAGGGGAAAGGCTATGCTGGAGAAGCGCACAGAGCGCGTCAGCAAATTTGTGGCAGAGATGGACAAGATGCGGCATCTTGACTTACCTTTCTACTCGCGGTACTTATTGACGGCTGCGTTCCTCGCATCAAACAATCCCGCAAAGACAGACAACCACTATTTCGGTGCGGGCAACGGACGTAAGGCACCCAGGAGGAAAGGAGGCCAAAGGAGCAAAAAGGTGGGTTTGCACTTGTTCTGCTTACCCAGATTGTGAATATGGCGTATATGAAAAGTGGGTATATATATATATATATATATATATATATATACCTATATACATATATACGTATATATATATGTATATATATATATATATATATATATATATATATATATATATATTCTCTGATGTTTCTTCGATGTACTTAGTGGTTGTGAATATACCTATGTCGCTGTCCATGTTCGTGGTGAAGTGGGGGTTACCTTTGTGTTTGACATGCGCACTATTTCAATACGCGCAGTGCGCGACAATGCCTTGTATCGACACGATTTATCCGCGTTCACGTACAAGTAATACCTCTTTCGCAGTACTCGGTGTGAATATCACTGCAGTAATTATGCAGCACCGGGATTATAATTCTAGTACGTTTCTCCAATTTGCATTGACGTATACAACCAGTCACGACTCCGTTGCCATTTTCAGGGGAATCAATTTAATTAGTCGCGCTTATTTACCCATTTTAGTTGTGATTGACTCAAATTTCTCGCTCTCGCATACGTTGTTCACAAGCTTGCCATCTCTACCCTATCAAGTTGTTAAGTGCTTATCCTTCAAAGTCATTCATCATCTTAGTAGTCAATGCATCTTCGTCCTCCACATTATGCTGTATAGATGGCTCCGTACAAGCAACCTGCGAAATCATTTCCAGTAGATCGATTACTGGCCATTTTCTTCACTTTAATAGACGAGAGTTCCCCCGATATGGCATTGATCACACTGCAGCTGGAAACGCTCGTGTATTTGGGCCTGCTTACCAAAACATCGGCCGCGGATAGGTAGGTGGAGGTTTTATTTCCAAAATACTATCACAACATTTCCCACGAAATTGCCCACGTGCTATGACTGTGTAATCGTGTGGTGATTAATGCCATCAAACGAAGGACCTTCCGACTTCGCAAAAAACTGGCCATTTCTCATGCGATTGCGGTACATGTGCTTGTGATTTTCTGCCATTATCATTTTTAAAAACTTGCCAGTCAAATACCAAAGGTTTTGGTAAGCCACTTGTCACATCTGGTAGTGCTTCCTTAATGCTCCATGGTTGTCTATGACGTTACACACGACAATCACTGACCAATTGTAGCCTGGGGTGTGATACCTGTATGGTATATATCTTACTCGTGATGGGCCGAATACTACTTTCTTATGATTTCTCTTCTTCGTTGCAGTCTGGATGTAGTGAAGTACCGGTGCGATCTAACGCACGAGTTCATCCTGACTGTTGCTTCAAGTGTGAGTGTTAACTTAAGCAACTATCTGTTCGAGGGATGAGAAAGAACGAAAGATTACCAATGCGGACCTATAGCATCGATGGAACTAGAGAATGCGCCAAGTGTAAATGGTTTTGTAGAAAGAGGCACGCTGCAACAAGTATACAAGATATACATCGTTGTCAGGGATGCACCCCTATATTATGAACTGATACGATGAACTGTAAGTGTATCGGAGACGCGAATGCTCTGGTGTAAGTCACGAGAGAAGAGCAAAAGCAATTTAGACGATCGCATGAACCAGCGCTATTCTGTCTTGCTATACGCATCATCGACAGACATACACTAGATGCTTGTAAATATAAGCAAGGTGATTGCGATGTCATTCTAAAATCTACAGACGAACGTGGTGGTGACCGACATGTTTCCATGTAAGGGTAAAAATACTGAAGTAGATCAGACAGCTAATTTGCAATTGTGGCGCACTCCCTTGTGTAATAGCCGAATGCCTCCAACGAGCGGGACGTTGCCTTCTAGTCGCACTATGAGACTGGAAATTTCTGGTATAGCACCACTAGTAATTTAACTACACAATTCGATAGGGCCACTAGTAAAACGGTTTGAATCGGTATCCCACACGCTTCGCTTGCGAGTGGGATGGAGAATGAAAACATGGGTGCCTGTATAGTAGAAACAACAGGCCCTCAATCCACGAGACACGAAATTTTAAGTCGGAGAGGCTTGCAGCAGGTATGACCACAGTCGCCTTATCTGCAATTTTTTATCAGCAGCGTGCGCATTTAAATGAGAGCAACCAAACGAGGTCACTCATACCCGCCAGCTCAAGTGTTCACGAGAACCATGTTTAGCTTGGAAACTGGTTCAAAAAAAGTCCATAAAACTCACCTTGAGTGTACTTTGCGGTTGATCTACCTTTTTAATACACCAACCAACCGTATCTATTGGACAAGGTGTTCGCACGGAGAGTGATGGGACATATCTTATGGCCGTCCAAGAACACCAACTCATCCAATAGTTTTCCACTTTCCCCACCCCCAATAATCCTGAATCTTGCCCTGCGATATATTCTCTGATAATAGAGGTGTTCCCCAGCTCCGTTCTGAGAAAAGGCACTTTAGTGTCGCGACTCAAATCAGTACAAGGTAATGAGCCAATGGTCGTGGATTGTTTTGCATATTGCAGCATGGGCTTTGCAAGCCTTGTGAATGAAAACTAATCTTTTAGACCCAAAGGAATAAAGTGGTGCTCAATGAATATATCTAGTACTATGATGCACTGTTACTTTTTCAAGCAATTTACTTATCTAGGTCTCTTGAGCATCAAGAACAGAGTTTAACGTTTGAAATGAAAAGAACACGTGTGCAAACAACATTCGGAGTTCACCGTATGTCCTACTTGATATCAGAAAATAAAAGAATAGCATATAGCTTGTGATGAAAATAAGAACAGCAACGTGGGTAAAGTGAAGGTGGTTGACTTTAATTTTGTAATAAGATTCGCCAAATGTTTTCACGAATCTATATACTCGCGTGTAGACTTATTTCTACATATTATTTACGGTTCAATCCGTGATCTCCGTCGCCCTTAATAGACCTCAGTAGCCAGAGGACGTGCGGTGATTGGATTGATCATGCTCCTTGTGCATGTTTGAGAATTAGGCGCTAAGTAAGAGAGACCTGCATCATTCCAGACATCCAACAAAGCCTCTGAAAACGTATCTAGCAGATCAGTGGAGTGAGCGGGAGTAGGGGTCACGCGGAGACGTTCTTGGCCCATGGGCACAGTTGGGTAATTGATACTCTGCACGTATATGTTGTGCTTCTGCAACAACTTGTCCGAGATGGACCGGCAGATCTTGGCGTCGCCGACCCAGATTGGTACAATATGCCCAGGGCTCTCTACCATAGGCACACCCAGCTCGTTCAATCGTGTCTTAAGCTCGCGTACGTGCTGTCTCTGACCATTACGCTCTACCTGGCTATTCTTTAAGTATGCGACACTAGCACGCGCTCCAGCGGTCACAGCTGGAGGAAGTGAAGTAGTGAAGATAAATCCAGACCCATAACTACGCACTGTATCTACCAGTCGCTCGGAACCGGCGATGTACCCACCGATAACACCATAAGCCTTGCCCAGAGTTCCAGTGACGATATCGAACTTGTCCATCACATGATCTCCCAGTTGCTCGCCTACACCGGCACCCCTGTGTCCGTACATACCAACTGCGTGGACCTCATCAATGAAAGTGAGTGCACCGTATCTGTACGGGGCGAAATATCAAAATAGTGTCAGACAACTTAGCAAAGTCACGCAAAATACCACATCTTTATGAAAAGCAAGTTACCGACTATAGTTCAGACGGTATACAGATAGAAAGCTTAAGAAAAGAAAAACTTTTTCTTAATGCAAATATTTTCAATAGGAAGGCCTTCGCTTATTATGACGCCAAAACACATACTTGTGTGATACATCGCAGATTTCTTCGATAGGTGCTATAGCTCCGGACATTGAGTATACAGACTCAAAAGCCACGATCTTTGGCCGCATGGGGTCAAGGGCAGCTAATTTCTTCTCCAAATCAACGGGGTCGTTGTGCTTGAAAATGATCTGTTAATGATGGTTGGAATTAAGTGACTGAAATTGAGTACGTGGGAATAGAACAACCTTTACCCCTTGAGAAATGGCTACAAAACCCAGCGACTCTAGCTCAGTAGACAGTATAATATACATGTGCACTAACCGAGAGCAACTACAGAAAGAAGATGCGCTCACAACACACCTTCTCAGCCCGGCTATTCACCACACCCGCAATCATGCTTGCGTGATTCTGTTCGTCACTCAGAATTACGCAGTTAGGCAAAGTCTTCGCCAGTGTCTGCAGCGTGGTATCATTGGCCACATAACACGAGGTGAACACCAACGCCGCGTCCTTCCGGTGCAAGTCTGCAAGCTCATCTTCTAGCGCGTGATGAAAGCGTGTGTTGCCGCTGATATTACGAGTACCTCCAGACCCAGCCCCGTGTTTAAGCAGCACATCCCGCATAGTGTCGACCACTACAGGGTGTCTGGACATGCCCAAATAATCATTGGCACACCACACAGTTATGTCCTCCTTCTCCTTACCCTCGGCCCGAGGAAATTTCTTGGCCAAGCGATTAATATTGTTAAACACACGGTACGAGTTGTCATCCTTCTTTTGATTGATCTTCTTCTCGAAAAAATTCTCGTAGTCGAAGGCTGAAGGAATTACATCTGAGCGCAGAATGGCGTCGACATTCTGAAGCTTCGCCAACTCCTCGCCCACAACTGGGCAAGCGCTTAGGTGCTGTACGTGCTCAGGATGAGTACGTTTAAGGTTTTGATATGCCTCATGTGCTTTTTCCTTAGCTGCGATGTAAGAAGAAAATAGAGAAACAATTGGATTAACCGACTGCGCTAGTTATTGAGCGAGTCAATTCTTCCGCAAACTGCGAGAGCTTCGTAGTTATGGAAATATACCAACACAGATAATACCAGCCGAAAAAAGGAGCACTCTTATGACCAGAATACCATAGACGTCGCACAGACAATACTAACCGATGAAGATGAAGAGGCGGAACGAACAGGGAGAGAGAGTATAAGGTATAATAATGGATGAAAGACTCCCCAAGTTGCATACCTGCAGCGTCGAACACGGTAGGCTCCAAAAGGTGCTCCACAGATGGCGTAGGCGTGATAGGGTCAGAAACTGGCTCGGCAGCGACGGCCTCGGATGCGGCACTGTTAACTGAGAGAGTAGCCTTGTGCATGATGGGGCAGCGACTGACAAGTGCGTTGAGCTGGTGCGTCTGAGCGGGTACAGCGGTACCAGTGCGTTTCATAAAGGGGCAGTGACGGCCGAATGAGCGGATCATAGAGGCAGACATGGCGGCAGGCGTTCTGAAGAGGATTATACTTATGAAGCTAAGTAAGTCAGAAGATATATGTATTATATAGTGTATGACGAATCTAATAAAGTAGTAAGAAACGCTTTTCGGGCAACAACTACCTCACTGGATAATGTGTTGGCACCAGTCTGTACTGAATTGAAATTTCGCGTGTGTACCCACTATTATCATTTGTATATAGGCTCAGAACGTTCTCGGAAATCAGGACGAGCACTTTTTTTAGTTCATTGCTGCGACTGTGGTGTGTGGACTGGACTGTTGGACACAGTGGACAGTTAAAGTTAGGCCTCAGGCCACTACTGTGTCACTTTTTTGAGCCTTTGGGTCTGTTGCCCAGTCACAGTGTTGTGTTTGGGAGATATGTAGGGATACTTTTTTGTCACCCTTTAGCACATACATAGTGGAAATTGGGCCTCAACAAGGTTTTTTACTACAGAGAAAAAACCCTGAATATCTAATAATGGCGATGTACTGCTCCAGACTCATCAAAGTCCCTACTCTCCTCTGTCTCCAGTCCAGAACTCCAGGTTTTGCAGGACGACGACTTGAGCAAGTTGTGCTATTTTTAAATATTACTCATTCTCGGAGGAGTTGATTTCCGAATTGGGCTAAAAATTACAGTAACATTGCTGAATATATACGTAAAGAATACAAACGTAGTACTGCGACAAAACACAGTCATACGGTTTTTTAAAAAAACGTATTACCACTTGGTTTTTAAAATAAATAAATAAATTAGTACATATGTGGCGCACCGGGCGCCGGGCGGACCGCGGCCTGGTTTATTTTTGTACCAAATTATGCACGTCAGTGCGTGCCAATCTTACTCAAGCTCTTTGGATCATTAGCGTCATATCATAAACTTAAAACTGACCACTGACGAGGAGAAGGTAGTTTTCAATCATTTGTCGACAGAAAATTGAAAAAACCCGGTTCACGAAACAGGAAAAACGCAACTGGAAAAGTAGATTCGAAATTTCGATTCGCCTGGGATTTGTGGAACGTGTGACGTCGATTTATATAAGTGGTTTTTATAAATCACGCCAATGGAATCACTCGATGACTTTAGGTATTACTCTACAACTCCGTTGAAAACCTTTGAGAATTCACTGGCTTTGAGATTCAAATTATAATGAAACGATACTTTAGAAATACAATTTCTATTGGATTAAAACTGTTCAGCGAATCACAACTTGGTTAAACTAACTCGCGATTAAACCAATTTCAATTTTAGAGCGGAAGCCGTGCATTTTTTTAAAAGCCATAAAGCCGTACGGTCGGAACTTCTCGGAAGTCGGAAGCCAGATCAGTGATCAGTGTACAGTGTCTGCTCGGAAGTCGGATGTTCGGAACTTTCACACTTCACAAATAGTTAATATTTTTGTAAGTTATATTTTTTATAAAAAAAAATTCACGGTAGTCTGCATAAGTCTATTTTTTAATATGAAAACGACTCCGAAGGGAATAATTGATGACCCTAAAATTCCTAAATATTGCACCTTCATAGTTCAAACATACAGGATCATAAATATTTTTTTATGTTTAGTTGGCGGGGTGCCTGGGTCACTTCAACATTTATAACTTATTGGCCCTTACATAGGTGCTTCATATTATAAAAAAACCCCCGCGTCATACAACAAATATATATAAAAAACGCTATAACTGACCAATCGACAGGCAATCTTGTGTTTGTATGATACATTATCATACATACACATGACGTGAAAATATGTGTAAAAATGTAGGTTCCTTCTATTCCTTCTAGAATAACCCCTGCTCAGCCTGACGCCTGCTGCCCGCAGGCCGCATGTGGCAGTCGGCAGTCGGTAGTCGGCTCTCTGAGTCTCCAGATTCCAGAGTCCAGAGTCCAGTCTTTTGTCTGGCCGTCCCCAGTCTCTACTAATATCCACTGGCCCACTCCTCAGGGCCCAGGACCCAGGCACTACTCTAGGGCACGGGCCCACGGGCCCCAGGGCCCCAGGCAGGTGAGTCTACATACTCTCTACTGTTTGCTACACTTGCATGAGTACTAGTTTCTCACACAAGACTCAACCTTTTTTTAGATGAGACACTTCTATCTCCAATTACTCATCTCCATAGCCAGATAGATGGGTCGATATTTTAATTTATAGTATTTAACTACGAGCCGCATCATATACCCCGTAACCTATGATCCGTTGTTCCTATCGTCTTCTCTGACAATTCGTCAGTGCACTTGTTATTATAATAAGGGAACCTAAAAAAAAATGTATTCTGGTAATAATATCTCAGATTTATACAAGATACCTTCGCTCACGAGTAGTAACGATAGCGTGAAGACTTGAAAAAAACTGTTCCTCTTGAACACACGTTGATGAAGTCTTCAACCAACAGGTAAAATTACCAACTACAAGCCGTCTCACTATAAATGAGTTCATCATAAAAAGTTGCATACTTGGATCTGCAAAGTGAATGTGTTTTCTTCAGGTGTGTAACGATGCAATTTCACTTCTTGGAGGTAGTTCACAATCTCACGGGCATATGCAGGAAGTGATATATTTCTTTTGTCTAGAACCTGAACATATATATATATATATATATATATATATATATATATATATATATGTGTGTGTGTGCGTGTGTATCTATATATATATATATCTATATATTCTATATCAATATCAAAATCAATATATATGAATATATATATATGTACATACATACATACATACATACATACATAAATATTTATGTTATATATATATATATATATATACATACACATGCACATACACATCATCATGCATTATATTTATATGATATATTCCATATATCTATATATCTATATATATATATATATATATATATATATATATATATATATATATATATATGATATGGAATATATCATTTAAAATATATGTGTTTTGCGCATGTATGTACATATATATATATATAACAAATATTTATGTATGTATGTACATATATATACTATATCATATATGTATTGATTTTTTGATATTGATATAGAATATATGGATATATATATATATGGTACACACGCACACATACGTAATATGTATATATCTGTATGTTCTTCTATATCAATATCAAAATCAATATATATGAATATATTTATATGTATATACATGCATTTCTACATCAATGCCAATATCAATATATATACATGCAACTCATCATCAATATCAATACCAATATTAATATATGTATATGTATATATATATATATATATATATATTGTGTGTGTGTTGGAGTGTTTTATCTATATATATATCTTCATGTATTCTATATCAATATCAATATCAATATATATGAATATATATATATATATGTACATACATACATACATACATACATACATAAATATTTTTTATATATATATATATAATATATATAAAAACAATACACATACACACATACATATATGCATATGTATATATATATATATATATATACATTACAAAACAAACACATATGTTTGTGTATGATATATGGAATATATCTATATATATATAAATATATACATGCATTTCAACATCATTGCCAATATCAATATATATTATATATATATATATATATATATATATATATATGTATAGAGCATCAATCAATTTTTTGAGATATATGTTTGGATATATATATATGCAGATATAGATATACGTATCATATCGTATACTTATAATATATCGCACAAACTTGCATACACACATACATACATATATATATATATATATATATATATATATATATATATACATATATATATATTTATATTTATACTTTTATAATATATTATATGTATGCACATGCACATATGCATATGCATATATATATACAAACATATACGCATACTTTCATATACATTTATATATACATATACATATATACACACATATCACATATATGTATATATAAATGTGTATATTTTTATAAAAATATTTACATTTATACAGACATGGATATGGACACGGATAATACAGACATATAAGTAAATGCATACAAATTGAAATGCAGAACACAAATGCATAATGTGTATTTTGTTTTATGTACATACACATATAATGCATGTTTATATGTGGACATGGATCTACATATGTGTATATGTTCATACAGGCACCCTTTACAATATATATATGTATATGCGCACACATACATGCATACATTATGCATATGTTTGTAAATCTATAGATAAATATAAATACACGTATATAACTCATTTATATATATATATATATTTATATGTACGTATATCTATATATGTACGCATATATATATAATAATGTGTGTGTATGTATATGTATATGTATAAAATATGTATATAGTTTGATATATATATATATATATATATATATATATTATATATATATTATATTATAGCTATACGAAGAAATATGCATCTAAATATACATGCCTATATATGTATATATATAGGTATAGGTATTGATATATATCGAGATGATAGATAGGTAAAATATATGACATGCTTAAAATATGCATATATATGATTATATACATATAAAATATAAATATATATATATGAATACTCACACACACAAAAATATATACATGTGCATGTGTGTGAGAGTGATGTGATGCGTGATGATGATGCATGTATAATCATATATATGCATATATAATGCATGTTTATGCATATATATGTTTATGTTTCCTGTCTCGATCGATATATCATCTATCTATACCTATATATTTTATGTATAGGCATGCATATTTTTGATGCTTCATTCTCATTATAGCTATAGCTATAATATATATATATATATATTTTAAAACATACATACCTATATAAATATATATATAGGTATATAGGCATTGATATATATATCGAGATGATAGGTAAATATATATATATATATATATATATATATATATATATATATATATATATATATATATATATACATTTATATTTACATACATACGTACGTACATATATATATATATTTATATATATATACACATATATACATACATACGTACGTACATACATACTTACATGCATATATATATATACAGGAACATATATATTCTTAATTTGGTGTACATTTGTCGGTCAGGATTGGTATTTGATATCGCTGTGAAACGGCAGGGTATGACTCTAGGGCAGGAAATACTCTCTATCTGTATCATGTATTAAGGCGAAGCTGGTGGTTCGTGGGAGTATATGGTACAATAAGAAAAATTGAGGGATACGACGTAGTAAAGAAACATGTTCATACGCAGGCCCGAATGGGCGCCGAGTTGAATATGCACGTCATTGTTGTCTTTTAAGTTTTATGAGAGGATCTTCCTCTCTTGATCTGTATACTCGCAATTCACGTGTAAAAGGCGCTACGTCTTTTGGGGTTTTCTGAGAGACTATTTCTCTCTTGATTTGTACACTCGCAATTTGTATGGAATTGGCGCTACATTGTTGAGGTTTTATGAGAGACTATGCCTCTCTTGATTTGTATACTCGCAATTCATATATGGAAATGCACTATTTACCTGTTGATGGCGGCTGGCCGCATAAATAGCGGCATAATATGCGGCTTCGGTTTTTTAAAGCCTTTGGCAATTGGCGCTGCTTTGTTCATTCCTGACGCTATTTGTCGTATTGGCAGATTTGGCAGTATTGGCACAAAACCATTTTTGATCAGAGTACGCATAGCCTTCTTTTTCTATTATGTTAATAATATTTAGGAGGGTTTCAGCTTTCAATTTAGGAGGCTTTATGGAGTAATTTTGAAAGAAAACAATGACTCTGTGACCTGTGTTGTTTACTGATATCTGATTAGTGACATACTCAAATTAATTAGTCACCATCGTAAATAAATGAATTGATATGAATCGATAATTACCAAATTTGTTGTTTATATTGTTCTCGCAATTCGATTAATCCAAAAATAGTTTAGGTTTTCGATTCAATTATTCGAATTTTGAAATTTTAAAATTCTTGGAGTGTAAGGACCCGGAGTAATGTCAATAGGGTGCACCATATGCAGTAAACGTCCAACAAACGTAAACGCGAAAATGATTGAATTTTATACATTTAACGTAAAAATTTCAACTGTTCTAAGAAAATTCGAAATCCTCACGAAAGTTTGGTGTGTATGTACATACTATTATAAGTATATATTTTTCAAAGCGTTTCACTAAAAACTGTTTTTAAAAAGATAAATAAAACAAATATAAGCGTTTTAACGAGAAAGAGCTAAAGTTTAGGACCGGAGCCAAATATTTAGTATGCTTCCTGTCCTAAACTACCAATTTTGTGTACAAACCCAGAATTGAAAAAGCATGTCGTCCCGAATCCATAGCTCTTTGCTAGGCATATAAATGAACACTTTGCATCTCGCTGGCATAGTGTACATTCATATTAGTTGAACTCTAACGATATAGACAACATGGCTAAAGCTTCATTGCCGAAGCATTTCTGCATCGAACTAGGCAATGATGGACGTCATGCGCCCCATATATTGTATCGAATGCCTAAAGGTTTGTTTGTATTTGTTGTTCGATTACCTTGAATGCGTTGCAATTAGACAGTGTAGTCGGTGCCCTAAAGCTGCCTTCCAGATGCACATAATTGAAGTATAATACCATCTCTTTGAAACTTTAGGTTCCCAGCTTTCGTTCACACTAAGCAAGGATCTTCAAGCACAAGCGATTCACTTTACGACCAATTTCCCAAAAGATGGTGCCGAATTTGATCGAGATAGTTATCGGGAACTTCAGTTGTAAGTATTGTTGATTTGTACGACCAATTGTAAGTACTGTCGATATTGTAGATAAGTTGTCTACATCACACCTTGTGGTAATTTCTGAGTTTTTCTTCTTCTTCATAGAATACCAGGTTATCTGTTACCACGGGTTTGCCGATGTGTAGCACTATTGCGTTCAGTTCATAGACCATACATGCGTTTAGTCGACAACCGGTATCACGCTCTGCACTCCATAGTAAAGTTATACATCATATTGTAACCTCCGTCTCATAAAGCATTTATACAAGTAGTCGCCTGGAGCGATATGGTATCGGAGAACGACAGGCCGAGATTCAATTGTTCGTGTCGGGAGCATTTAACTTTAAGGTGGCATACCAGAACGCAAACGGTGAAGACCATGCTTTCGACGGAACTTTCATCGTCGAGCCTCAGCTTCAAAGTATGTTAATAAAGTCTGTCAATTTGCTGATGAACTGTCTATTGCAACCTACTAGTTGGGTGTCACACACACACACACACACACACACACACACTCACTCTCTCTCACTTCTCACTCTCACTCACTCACTCACTCACTCTCACAAACTCACACACACTCACACTCTCACATATATATATATATATATATATATATATATATATATATATATATATATATATATATATATATATATATATACATACTGTATATATATTTATATATATAAATATATATATATTATGTATATATTTATATGTTTATATATATATATACATATATATATCTATATATATATATTTATCTATATATATATATATATATATGTATATGTATATGTATAATATTATATATATATATACATATATATATATATACATCTATCTATCTATCTATATATGTATTTATATATATTATATAAACGTGTATATATATATATATATATATATATATATATATATATATATATATATATATATATATATGAACGCAGACTCTTTACGGATCTGTTATTACATGATCCGTGGGGATTGTTACATGAGCGCTTCTTTCAAATCTTTAAAGCTAGTATGTTATATTAGTATCCCCTGATCCTAGGAAGTCTAAAGCAGTAAATTGCACCTATTAATATGAAACAGTTAATAATACTCCGCTGAGAATGGACTCTGTTGCCGCCCAAACATACATCACAAAATGTCTGGGACATGTTTCTGAGTGGGAGAATCGACTGAAGGCATCATCCGAGAGCGGATTTAACTTCATCCACTTCACTCCTTTGCAGGTAAGTATATGTAGGCTCCTACTGTGAGCAAGTCTTCATCATTCTCATTTATTTGGTGTGATTTATACCCTTACATGCCGAACAGATGTTGAGTGTCTGTTCATGTAAATCACTTGCTCGTGCACTCAGTTGTAAACGCACTCACATGCGCGTGTGAGAAGTGGTTCATAGCCCGCATGCACTTGATAGCTGGCTATTTTGCGCAGTAGTATCTCAATGTACGAATACGAATGTGCCATGTGCGTGTTGGTGTCAGTACTCTTAAGCACTTATGCCGAGACCAATATGAAAATTGAATAGTATAATTTTACGTTGTAGTGTACTGCTTGAACGCCTACTTCCCATCCTGGTGCCGTCCTTGATGCAGGCTGGACAAAATTGATCTATTTTCAGGTGCGATTACCCACGTGCACACCAAGTTGGATATAGCTAACTGCATATAAATTGCCTTGATAAGTGCACGCATGTATTATCTAGCGAAGAGCAATATACAGTGCTTCCCCGCATATCTGTGCAGACCCAGCTAGTGATACTACAGATCAGTTTGTTTGGCCCTCTAAGCAGCAGTCGCGAGTCACGTCCATAGGACCACATCTGATCGATCGTGCACGCCCATACAACTTAAGCTAATTGATTTTGCACGCAAAAGAACCTGTATATAACTTGATATAAAACTGTATATACTTGCATCTAAACCTATATTTATGCGTCAATACACAGCACCTGGGACAGTCAAAGTCGTCCTATTCCGTGGCGGACCAATTGGCATTGAACCCCGATCTCTTCTCTGAGGGCGCTAAGGGAGAGAAGGAAGTGACAGATATTCTCACCACAATTGAGAAGGATTATGGGCTCTTGTCACTCACCGATGTTGTATGGAATCACACCGCGGTATGTTCAAGGATCTGAGACATATATTATATATATATATATACATATATATATGTATCTGTATATATGGATGTATTTTGTATGTATGTATGTATGCACATGTATGTAAGTGTGGAAGCATTTGTATATATATATATATATATTAATGCCAGGCGTATTCGCTCTGTTTTGTATATTGTGTTGTTCCTGAATTGTCTGCAATGCTGTGCGTGGCCGGTGTCATAGGTTCATAAGATTTTCGTTTAAGAGTCTGACCTGTGACAAAGCGCGTATATTATATATTTGTTTTGCTTATTCGCCAACTTCTTCAATATGCGTCACGAATGACCATCGACTTTTGGTCAATGTATTGTATCGTATATATTGCAGGACAATTCGACATGGCTTCCCGACCATCCCGAAGCCGGGTACTCGCTGGATGTATGCGTACATCTGGTGTGCGCCTATGAATTGGATGAGGCTTTGATGCGATTATCGGCAAATATTCTCAACGGCAGCGCGGTATACAGTGAGACGGGTGAAATTCTGTCGCCAGTGATCAACAACGAGGACGACCTGTCAAAGTATGTTTAATCATTTGATGTATGCGTATGTGTAGTATACATGTATGCATATGTATAATCGGATGCGCTTGTGTAAATACTTGTTAGTTGGTTTCTATTAATCGCAGTATACGCTCGCATGCGAACAGAAATACATACCTTGGGTTGTATATCATATATGTGTATCTGTTCTGTTTCGATGGTTTGTGTATGTCGTAGATATATAAAGCCGTCGGGAACGAGAATATCTCGACTTTCACCATGCACTCACACCCACTTTAATCATCTTTATTTCCCTGTGGAACCTTCGTAGGATTATGCGTTCGCTGGAAATCGATGTAATCCCCAAAATGCGTCTGTGGGAATATTATGTGTGCGACGTAGACAAGGAAATGGACCTTTTCCGGGCCAAGGTATGTATACTTGCTTTGTTTAATATTCTTGTATTGATCAGATCAATATTTATGTTGGGCGAGTGCTTGCGTGTACGAGTGTTTGTCACATCAGTCTTCACGAGTGTATATAGTTGTATGTATAGACATATTCGTGTATATATTGACGGGGTTGGTGTGCCAGATCCATATCATATACGCAGCGTTCATGCGCGCAATATATGTAAATAATACGAGGGAAGAAGCATGGGGATATGTGTATGCAGCCATGCTCATGGCTTACAAATCATTCAACAGGTCAAAGACTTGCCACTCCACACGCGCCCAGAATACATGGCAAACATGAATGCTCTCAACAGACTGGACCACCTACGCCACAGGCTCTCGGAACAGATATGCCAGTTTAACACCAGACATACACCCATCGACCTGGATGTGTGTGTGGAACATCTCATGTGTGAAAACTTTGGAGGTAAGTTGTGCGGTGTATTGTCGATATAGTTTTCCATCAGTGTACGTGTGTGTATAAAAGTATATCTGACCAAGAACTCTCAGTGGATTGTCGAAGTGATGCTCCGATAAATAGTCATAAACTAAACGCTATATATCACATCGCATGCGCAGATTCTAAGGAATACATCACCCGAAGGGCGTGTGAAGATCTGCACCAGATGCTCAATGAAATCAATATGGGACGGTACGAGAGCTACACCCGTGACATTTCGAGCGCATTGACGGCCACGAGAAACACAGCCAAGTACATGCGGATCGGTATGAGGTTGTGGTTGTGTTTAAAATAGATTCGGATCCGAAGTTATGGGTTTCATGGCGTAGAAAAATCAGGGTGAGTATTGTTATGATTATGTGCGTATGCGAACGAAGTCGTCGGATCGAAACACACCCTATGTGTATGTTGTTTTTTGTGCACTCAGATGATATCACAGTACATGTGCACCCTAACTTAAACACCCAGACGACAGTCAATAACACACACCGTATGTCTATCATCCCACATGGCTGACGAGCCCGTATCTTCGTAGCATAGTACTTAAAACCTCCTCTCCTATCCTCTCCTCTCAACTTCAGATGATCACGGACCCAAAGTAGGCAATATCAGCCTGCGCTATCCTCTGGCATACACATACTTCACACGTCTGGGCGAGTCTAAGGCGTGCGGTGACTACAACTCGTCGTTCGGCGGCACGCCCGAGTACCCTCTCAAGTATGATAATATCATGGACGGTGTCAAGGGTGCCTATGTGCTGGCTAACAATGGCTGGATTTGGGGCGGAGATGCGCTGCACGACTTTGCTGCGCCGGGCAGTCACGGTATGTATTGCACGGGTGTGATTTGTGTAGTTAGTTCTAATGTATGTGCGTTGCTAGTCCATCATGTGTTCACGGTTCTTACTTTTGATATATATTTCTATATATATATATATATATATATATATATATATATATATATATATATATATATATATATATATATATATGTATATAAACATAAATATGTATATGTATATATATATTATATATATATATATACATATAAAAAATACATCTATATCAATACATCTATATGAATAAACTCATATATATATATATATATAATACAAACATGCACACAAACAAATGCAATATAAAATTACATATATTATATATATATATATATGCATATGTATACATATATAATATATATATATATATTATATATATATATATATATATATATATATATATATATATATATATATATATATATATATATATATATATATATATATATATATATATATATATATATATATATATATACATACATAATATATACATATAAACATATATATATATTGGGGGGTGTTGGGTTAAGTATGTGTATCTTGTACCAGTAATTTTTTTTTTCGTTCTAGTGGACAATAGCTGATGGCTTGTCTGTCGCACTTTCTCACTTATATGTTTATATATGTTGTGGTACATGTTTTGTATATATGTTTGTTATTTATGCAGTTATGTATCATGTATATATGTGTGAAAACCCCTCGCCTCGATCAGACATCAGTTGCGATGCGTGTAGCTGATTTGGTACTAACGTCATGACACACTTCACAGATGATCTTCGTGTACCGTACGGTGCACATTTGCACTGTATTTCTATTCATGTTTAGCACCAGATATAGCTGTATATACAGCACTGGGCATGTGCGTGCGTCGTCGTTTAGAGGCATGACCAGTCGAATCTCTCGTATGTACATGATTGAGTACGCAATCTTCGTATCGCATACTTCTGAACTGTTACGCCTGCTGCGAGCACGCTCTAAAGTAGCTTTCGTATTAAAGTACACATTATATTTCTAACTGTCTCCTGCGGAATCATCTGGACCTTCCCAATCAGTGTACTTCCGTCGTGAGGTGATCATTTGGGGCGACTGTGTGAAGCTTCGCTACGGGGACAAGCCCAGGTAAGTGGAGAACAGTTGTTTGAGGGTTCAAAGCTCTCCTTGGGCTAGGGTTTAGGGTTCTAGGATCCAGGTGGCGGGCTCGGGGTCTATGGTAGGAACCGATGCAGCTTGCTTGTTACGTATATGGCTGTTGGATTTGTCTGGTAAACAGCCTATCTGAATACGGTTTGTTGTTGTGATTGTCATGGAGAGCTGCAGCTCTTGATACTGGTAGCTTAGTTCCAGTCCAACTATGGCTGTACTGGTAGTTATGCCTTATCGGACTAACTCTATGTTGTCTAACTAACATACCCTTATGTGTATGCTTTGGTTGCTTTTTCTGTGGGGGCCACATGCACAGGTATATCAAAAGGACATTCAAACACTTCACTCCAAAACGCAGGTCTCAACCTAACCCTTCAACTGAAACCGAAATACTCGATTCTCATAACACATGATTCTCTTTTTTCAATGCGCTCTTATATATGTGCAGTGATAACCCCTTCCTTTGGGAGCACATGCGTAAGTACACCAACTGGACGGCCAAGCACTTCCATGGTCTACGCATAGATAACTGCCATTCCACGCCCGTGCATGTGGCTCAGTATCTACTAGATGAGGCCAGGAAGGTGTGTAGATTCTTGATTATATATATATATATATATATATATATATATATATATATATATATATATATACATATTTATATATACTGATCGTAGGAACGTATTTAGAATATAAAAAATATGGCCCTCTTCTAGCTATCTGCTATAAGGAGTCAGGAAGGAGTGTAGGTTCTCAAATCTATTTTTTGTTTGGAGAAATGTATTTAGATCATACCAAGTATATGTCGCTTCAATTATTATCTGCTATAGGACACCAGGAAGGTACGTAGAATTCAATTTTGCTACACACCCCCACGTCTGTTCATGGGATCCATTCTGAAAGCTTGTTTTTTTTTTTTGCTAGGCCTTCTGCCTTCTCGGAAATCAGTCACTATTTTTGTTTCCCTAACGTGATTTTGATGTATTGTACCTGGACTTCACATTTAGGTCCGCCCCGATCTGTACGTAATGGCTGAATTGTTCACTGGTAGTGAAGGTGCCGACAATTGTTTTGTAAATTCTCTCGGTATGTTTTCCTTCAAGAAGTGTGCGATTTTATTGAATTAGCACACATAGCTGCTATGTATTTTTGCCGGACACACGACTCACATCAGTAGCGTAATTGCTCTGTAACTAGTACCTACATACCGGTATTAGTACTTCTCCACGCGTCTACTATACAAACGGTCCATTTTTATTTTTTTTGACTCGTGGTGTACATCAAGTTATATTTGCATGAAATCGTATACTGAGTGTGCGTAGGTACTCACATATTCTATATTTGATTACTACCATCGTAACTAGTCCTAGTCAGTAAGCGACAACAGAGTCCCTTATGTGCTTTATATATATATATATATATATATATATGTGTGTGTGTGTGTGTGTGTGTGTGTATGTGTATAAATTTATATATTTATATCTATATATATCTATATATCTATATATCTATATATCTATATATATATGCATGCAAGCATATGTATGTATGTATGTATATTTTATTATATATATATATATATATATATATATATATGCATATGCATGCAAAGCATGTATGTATGTATGTATGTATATATATACACACATATATATATTTATATGCATGCATGTATGTATGTACGTATGTATGTATATATATATATATATATAAACATATACACGCAAATACACCCACAAACACGATCATAAATGAAGTACCAGGGACTAATTTCAGTATATGGTTACTTCTTCCAGGTATCAGTAGTTTGATACGCGAGGGCTATGTCTGCCCCCTGACTGTAACGAACTCGGACGACTCGTGCACAAGTACGGAGGCGAACCTTTGGGCAATTTGCCTCACCCTCAGGCTAAGGCAGTACATACGGTAGGTCTACTTCCTGCGCATGATTACATATGTATAGTGGGCCATATATATATATATATATATATGCCACATACACACACAACCTATATATATTTATATGAATATATATATATATATATGTATAAATATGCATATATATATATATATGTATATATATATATGCATATATATCCATCAATATATATCAATATATATATATATATATATATATATATATATATATGTATATATATATATATATATATATATACATGCATATCCACACAATAATGTATCAATATATATATATGTATATGTATATAATATATATATATATATATATATATATGATGTGTGATATGCATATATATATATATATATATATATATATATACATGTATATATGTATTATGTGTATATATATTGATATGTAAACTGATATATATATATGTATATAAATAAATATATATATATATATATATAGTGTGATGTGTGTTTGCCTGTGTTTGCGTGTTTTTGCATATGTGTGTGTACGTTTGTATTATGATTGATACTATGGTAGACAGCAAACACGGGAAGCAACTTCCGAGCAATTTGCCTTACCACCAGGCCATTGCCATACATTACAGGCTGTACATTGGGCTGGTCTACATCTCCGTGTATTGGCTAAACCGTATTGTACGTGTATATATATTTGCTAAAGATGCAAATGCGCACTCGTATTTTCTGGCCGAAAATCATCAGATACACTCACCAGTTGATGTTGATTCGGTGTGCAACTTTTCCATTGCTGATCATCACTTCCCAACTTACCTTTAGGAACACACATTCTGTCTTTTGCCAATCGATATCGCTCAGTCACTTCTTGAAACGCTTCTATCTTCTGTTATTGTAAACTTCAAACTTGAAAATGCTAATTGTTTGATTGATTTGATTTGTCGGCCACAGAACAAGGGAATGGACTACGCCCGACCGACCCAAGCTCACGCTCTGTTCATGGATACCACCCATGACAACGAGCCTCCGATTCAGAAGAGGAGTTTGGAGGTGTGTGAGACACGCCCTTATGTGTATACACACATATATATATAATATATACTTAAAACAAGGATAAGTATATCCTGAAACAGTAAATCCTTTATTGGTATATTCTTTACTACTACAGGACACTCTGGCCAACGCCGCTATCACAGCGATGTCTGCGTGCGCTATTGGATCCAATCGAGGTTATGATGAGCTTGTGCCACATTACATTGACGTAGTCAACGAAGCACGCTTGTACTCGTCATGGGCTGATTCTGATTCTGCTGAGGACAACTCTGTGGTGAATGATCATACTGGTATGAAATGCAAATTTACACATACATGGATTCACACACTTACATAAATATTTAGTTCTAGATACCATACAAATGTTCACACGGATTATTTTTTGTACACTACATTGTCGTTCTTTATGAAGCCCGCTTGTACTGTCCACGGAGCTTTCGGGAAGCCGATACTATTAGACAAACTCGTGTGCAATGATCAGAATCGCATGTAGTCCTATACATGTTCATGTCTGCCGGTATACCTATGGACAAAAACCTTTTTGTCACATGCATGTTGTCGTCGAAGTACAGCTATACTCGTTTGTATGTACATACCTACGAGTCTACCAAGGAAAATCCATGTGTAGTATATTGCCTATTCTGATATTTTGAATCTATATTAAGCTTCTCACACACACGATATGTTCGCCCTCACCCCATAGGCCTGATGGAAGCGAGGCGTGCCATCAACAGACTACATGTGGAGATGGGCCAGGACAACTTCTGTGAGATATACGTCGATCAGGCACGCATTTTTGTTGTGTACAGTATAGTTAGACTGTCCCTGAAGAAGCAGAAAATAGACATTTCCGCTAGTTTTTTATTATCACTCCCAATACTAAGTTGAAAGGTTCTATACATACATAGTATGCGGCTGGGTATAGCGTGACTAAAATTGTCTTAGAGAAGCAAAATTTACATCCGCTACTGTATCTTCACTCTCGATAAGGTGTACTATGCCTTCACTCTGTATAGGTTTCAAGTCTCGTATGCGACATATAGAGTAGGCTGGCCTTATACAAGACGACTGCATCATATAGTATGTTCGTTTTCGGTTCCTGAATTTGGCCCGCACTCCAAAAACATCGCTCAGCGGTTCGCAGCCACACGGGCGAGTCACGCTTTAGTGTACCACCGGCGGTGAGGTACGAAACTCTTACGACGCCACTCGACCATGTCCAACGCACGCGTTTTCATGTTGAAACTCTCGAATCGCATTTGCACAGCACAAAAAGATATATCTCGGTGACTTTATTATTCACGCATACTTCCGTGGTCTCTATCGTTAGTTCACTGGTATAGTGTGTATATATGTGTATCTAATACTGCTGCACATATGCATGATCGTATGCTGGAAGCGCGTATGTAAGCGATACAACCGTGTAAATACTTCTGCATTGAGTATTAACAGCGTTTGCTTCCTTCATTTGCCACGTGGTGTGGTCTGTGCAGGTCACCCCCGAGGTACTTGTGATTACCCGTCACAACCCAGAGACGCGAGAGAGTGTGCTGCTGATTGCAAACTCGGGATTCAACAAGCACTATAAGAACAGTGGCTACATCCCCCCAGTGACAGTATGTGTAGCATGCATATTGCTCTGCGATCACTCTATTTGCTCACTACCAGCTACACATGTATAGCGTAGCCCAGTGATATACCGCAGTTCGAACACAATTGAGTATTTATATATGCATCTCTAGAGCGTGTTGCGGCGTATGTATATATCTCTAGGGCATGTTGCGGTGGGTTCTCCCTACTATCGCACACGCCCACTCAGCAAGTGGGCTTTATTCAGCTTAAGTGGTAGATTCCTTGTTTCCAGCCTTAAATCCTAAACCCTAAAATCCATCCTCGCTCCGCCTGTGAGTAGTATTCTCAGCGCGAGCGGCAGATTCCATGTCACATTAATGCATTCCGTTCTATTTCACAGGTTGTGGGCAAGGTCACCTCCATTGCACTAGAGGCTTCGATGAGTGTTATGGCACGAAGGTAAACATCTGAGGTGCTATTGCGTGCGCGATACTCCGCAAGTTTATATCAGGCTATCAAGTTTCCGTACATGTGAAATTATCTCTATCTTTATGCTCGGACCACTTTTTGATCAAGCTACATGTATGTCATTTGAGCAAATTGTTCGTGCACGCGAATATAATTCAGACATCCGTGTTTTCATTCTTTGCGCCAACGTGTGAGATGAATATTTATGTAGGCGTCATTTGTGTAACCTATAGGAATAGTGCTGTGGTACTCATAGCTTGCGGCTAAGCACATTGACTCTACGACTGTGTACGATGTCGATCTTATAAACACAAATAGCTCCGAATTTAAATGTGATTCGTGGTTCCTCCTGGTACATTCAGTGGCAACGCAGTTAACAGTTCAATTCGGCTATGTACTCGCGGCTGTCCATACATGGATGTTGCCGGAACTCGCTATTGAGCAATATGAGCTCAGTATTTCTATGTTCTATTTAGCAGAAGGAGGTTCTGGAAACCTATGCAGGGAATAGGAGCGTTCTCAAATACTACATTACCTGCAGCCTAACCATATTCTCACATGGCTCGTCAAATAGACACTCGCGCGATGCACTCCACTTTCCGTATTTGTCATTGCCCGAGAATTTAGCAACTTTTTGTTTTTGAACCTACGGTACGCATTGCTCAGGAAAATAAGCGGCACTTATGCTTTGTATAAAACCACATTACACCTACTAAATTCCTATTAAATGCTATCTACAGGGAGAGCATGCACATCGACAAGACCAACACCGACAGAGCCGTGCAACGATTCAAAAAGGATGACAAGTTCATCAATGGTATCAAGGGTATGTGCCACAAATTTCTGGCTTTTAATTATTTATTTGACTGTCATTGTCATTGTGTTGGTTGCATAAAACGATATCAAATCCACCAATGGTATTACGGGTAGGTCCCAAAACTTTTCAATCGAGTGTATATTTGAAACCGAATGGTACGCGCATCTGTAGTGACAGGGGTATATCTCATATATTGACTGGCGGTAAGTGAAAGCTCAGTGCCTGATAGATTTGTTGTCAGTGATAGGGCGGGGGGGGGGAGTATTATATTTGGTCCACGTAAAATGACGGGCACATTCATAGTGCCAGAGGCAAGTTATCATATACCGTCTAACGGTGCACTAGGACCATTGGTGGGTTCTGTGTCGATGGTAGTGGTGAAATGCAGAGTCTTGTAGAATGGCTCGGTCTACGGGCGAAAGTTTGGGCGGATTTAACTCACGAGTAAGCAGGTAGCTGATATGCTTCACTCGAAAGGCTTGGCTATTGCAACAGAACGTACGTTGACTGAATGAGCATATTGATTAGACGAAGATAAGCCCGATAGATTGGCAGGGTCATTGAATAGAGGGGTGGGCTATATTGGGGTCTAGTTCCTCAGCCATTGCCCATTCACTACACACCTTGTTACGACCACATATTGGTATGCGAAGCACATCCGTGCGTTGCTAGAGCTAAGTAGAAAAGATGGATATAGTAGATGCACTGCACCTCGAAGCAAGTCATATGGAGCTCATTTATGTCCCCTCACATAAACTACCAATGTGGATTGTGGCGTGTGTCTACAGATGTCAATGTGTACACTGCACAAGACGTGTCATGGGACGATTCAAAGTTTTGCATGCTGGAAAACACCCACGAAGGTCAGACCGTCCACATCAACGCCAGCGAGTTCCGCAGTGGATCTGTGCTGATTATTCGCACAGCCGTGCACGACAAGGTAAGTTGCGAGACTATACGGACGCCATCTGCAGCATTATGGATATGTAAACCTTTCGGATGGCTTATATGGCGATATGGATAGATATTGTACTATATATTTATGCATGTATATTCAAACATAGAAATCAGGAGCCTGTTTGCACAACAGAGTATAAGAAATTGTGCCTTGTAATGAGTGTGGTAGACGCGTGAGTACCAGTGTATGGCGCACAAATAACGTTCATACGTGAGTTGTATGGGTGCATTTGTGCCCATCTGGTTTGCTTTCGGGCTTGGATATTGACGGAGATCTATTGTGAACTCGAGAACCCTACCTCGCATCCCAAATTGTCCTATCTCAGCATATATATATTCAAATTCAAGTGATCACATGTTTCCTCCAGCTTATCGCATAACATCCTGTCTCAGCGTCTGTTGTCCCTGCCTCACTGTCTGTTATTCGTCAACCATAGGCGCAAGAAGCTTTGAAGGAACTGGTCGACTACAAGCAGTCTTCGAAGAGTGAGCTGCACAACGCCCTGGCTAAGCTCGATCTCATGCAACTGAACTATCTCATCTATCGATGCAATGCCGAGGAGGTGCGCTCGCTGTGACTATTGATTCATGTTTAGATTTATTTTTGGGCTTTTGGGTTTGGGTTTGTTTTCATTGTACAGACCCTACCAGAATTAGAATTAGAATGATAGACAATTCAAATCAAAGGATTAGCGAGATATTTTGAAATGTGGGGAGTCTCAATACTCCACTGGAAAATGTGTCGCCCGCCGATGTACTGTGTGCATATACTAGACTGTTCTATCTACGCTATTACACGAAACACGTTCGTGAGCTAACTTCGATATTTCAACTGTGCATATGCCTTCTATCTCAGCTATATGGTACTGTGGGAACTCATTCGTGTATTCACTTTGATATATTCACCTATACAGCACTATAGTAACATTAAACAATTTGCATTGCTATATTCACTTATACGGTACCATAGAAACGCGGTAATATATTCACATTGATATATTCACCTAGACGGTACCATAGAAACACGTTAGTATATTCAAATTGATATATTCACCTAGACGGTACCATAGCTACATGACGTATTCACATTGAAATAACCACCTATAGGATGCCATAGAAGCACGTTCGTGTATTTACATCGATATACTCACCTAAATGTAGTGGGACGAGGAAGGCGATGGCGCATACGACCTGCCAGGACACGGGCCTTTGATCTACGCCGGTCTTCAGGGTGTGCAGACAGTTGTTGAAGAAGTATGCAAGGATAACGGGGGGTATGTACACAATATATCACTGGCGTTACTGTTGTGTTGTGATTTATAATTTGGGAACTGTTGCTGAGTTGTGAATGATATTACGCAGCAGTCGATAGTTGAGTAAGTTTGTTCCGATGATCACGTGGTGTTTGTACTCAATGCATCTCTCATGGGACTATTTCTTGTATTGCATCTGCATGGGAACTGCAGCTGGTGTTGTGAATGTTATTGCGCTGCAGTCAATAGTCTAGTAAGTGGACCAAGGCTGCTGGGCTTAAGTACTCAGAATACCTTTTGCGGTACCCGTCTTGTGGTGTAGTTGTATAAGGACTGCTGCTGGGGATGTGTGTGCTATTGTCTATATACAGTAGTTTACAGACGGTGACTGAGCACAGCCAGTTGTTGAGCAAGCGTATCAGGATCACGAGGGGCAAGTACACGCCTACGTCGTATACTTATGCTCCAATACGGCTTGGATTTTCTTACAGATACAACTGGGTTCGCATTGGTGTTGTGCGATTTAGTCTTACGAATACAGTTGGACTGGTATTCGTTTTTTATCCATCTATCATTTCAAATACCTCTGGTTTGGCGCGATATCAGTACATATCATTAAGGCCGTCCAGACAGTGAATAGTACCGATCAGGGGTTTAATGGCTCGGTCGATAAGGAAGTTGTATCGCCTGATAGCTACTACATAGGTTATAGAATTGCAACAACTCTAAGACAGTAGTTCACATATATTATTACACAGCATTCTCTGCTTTACTGGCTGACAAACCCTACACTCAACCCTCTCGTTTCATTTGTCTGTACAGTCTTGGTTCCGCACTCGCCAACAATCTGCGTGGCGGTGATTGGATGATTGACTGGGCTGTGGGACGGCTTTCGAAGAAGTCATACGGCAGAGAAGTTGCGCAGTGGATGAATGGCCGGTTCGATGCGATCAAACAGCTACCAAGGTTCCTAATCCCCGCATATTTTTGCGATGTATGGACCTTCTTGTACGACTCCGCATGCAATGAGGTCAGTTATAGTCCAAGAATAGACTTGTAGGTTAGGGTGATGCTTTGTACGATGTCGCTTGCAACGAGTTGAGTGTATTGTTCAATTATACCCAGGTATGTTTATCTTTTGCTGTAATTCATGAATATACAGTTTTGTTTGTCGGATGTTTGTGCGATGTCACTGGCAGTGAATTAAGTTTTAGTTCGAGTGTGCAGAAATGTTTATCTGATGAGCTTTTTGTAGTTCAATTATGTGCAGTTATGTTTGATGCCACTTGCGACGAGGCAAGTGCTATCTAAGAATTCAATACATATCTACACATATGTTTCTGCGTGTGCATGATGTTCGCGCGGTGTTCGGGGGCGGGTAAACGTGTATCTACGAAGATTTAATGGTTCATCTTTTCTCTCGTCAAACCATTACCTACGTAACCCGTCTTAAATTTACCTACATAACGCCTCGAAACTCTACCTCGAGCACCGAGTATCAAGCGTACGCTTATGCGTATGTGTATGCATATACGTATATGGAATTTTACTCCTCCGTCCCACCCCTCATAAACCACCACTGGATCAAATTCAAATACAAATTCCTACCTACATCACAGAGCATCAAGCGTATGAGCCCCTTTGTCCGCGATGGGGATTCGCTGGTCCACAAATTGGCGATGACATCGATCCAACTGATGGCCAACCTGAGGTCTGCACCCACCCGTGACGCATCCCTGCCACCCCCCCAGCCCGCTATCCAGCCCGGGGCCGATGGAGGTATGTAATGCCACGCAAGTGCTGTTTCATTCGTGTTGTATGTACAAATATGTTATGTAGGTACGCTGAGCATCTATCGTCGTAACCTTCTTTTCATCTCATGGATTTGTCCTTGCGTGAAGGTAGACGTCACATTTACCTTCTGCGTGGTTTAAGTGAGCAGGCGCGCATGCAAAATGTATACAGCACTACATGAACAAAGCAAACTGCCGAGGATTTAGGCGTCTTGATTTCTGTTGATCTATCTAATTTGTCGAAGAATGATTCGGGCACGGGGAGATGACACTTATATATTCTATTTATAGTAAGACTGAGTCGTACCGTTATACATAACATACCTGTATTAAGGGTTTCTTACACATCCATCCATACACAAGTCGAATTCGAGTTATCTACATCGCTGTATAGCCATTCATGCACATTTAGTCACATATTAACCCGTGTATCTGTATACATACGCACACCAGTTGAGGATTTGAGCGCTTCCATGGCCGCTGGGCTACCCCATTTCTCGCACGGTATGATGCGTGCGTGGGGACGTGACACGTTCATTGCACTGCGGGGGCTGCTGCTGGTCACGGGACGACACGCAGACGCCGCGAAGCTGATCATTGGATTCGCCGGAACGGCCAGGCATGGTCTTATCCCCAATCTGTTGGATGCCTCACGAAACTCGAGGTGTGTTGTGAGACTGGCTTGGTATATGTAAGAGTGTATTTGTGGATGTAGGAGTGTGTGTTTGTGTGTGTACTTGTGAGGGACAGATTGATACGAATCTGACATATATCCCATTTATGTTCTGACTGTCGGCTCTATACTTTCGCTGGCAAGGTTGCAAAACGTCATGATGGTATGGCCCATTTGGCATGTAGAAGCATGAATATACTTGGGATGTATGTACCTTTTGTTATGTATTGCTGGCATAGCTAATTCAACTATGGACTCCATCATAGGTGCCAGTCATGAACTCATTCCCAACTCTGTAGCTGCGCCACTAAACTCCAGATGCCACGCCTTCGGGTATTGCATATTTAATGTCATACCTGTGTATGAATGTGTTATGGTATGCATAGGTATCGATTTCATACCTGTGTATGAATGTGTTATGGTACGGAGAGGTACCGATTTCATACCTGTGTATGAATGTGTTATGGTGCGCATAAGTATACTTGCCTGTATATGTGTTGCGTATTCCTTGAACCTGTCAAGTGTCGTTCATCGGATCGTTGAAGAATGATCTCGTCCTTAATAAAAAGGCTCGTGCGCGCGCGGTCGAACGGCTGATATGTATTTCACTACTTTTCGTAGAACGACTTCCCACAAGTCAGGAAGAGGTAATATTTAAAGTTAGAGGCAGTGTGCCATCTACACGATAGGGGTATTTGATTCGTTCATTGGTGCATTAGCTGTGCAGAAAGGCTCTCGCTCAAATTGTGATACTTTTGCGGACAGTTGAAGCGCCAGGAAAAACCAATGCAATCTATCTCGATGCGCATTATCTCATACCCATCGCCGTGTTCGTCCATGCATATCAGATTCAACTGCAGAGATGCCGTATGGTTCTGGTTGCAGGCGATCCAAGACTACTGTGATATCGTCCCTGATGGTCAGGCTATACTGGACATGCCTGTGGCACGCCTGTACCCCACTGACAATTGGGATGACTACTCGCCTGGATCCATGGCCAAGTAAGTGTCTTTATGTGCGGATGTATAAATTGACTCCATGTTTGTCGGGGATGTATGTATTTGCTTTGTATAAAGTGTTGTATGTATGTCTCATGTTTTTCTAGTGTAAACATGCGCTGAGCTGTGCCAGGAACGCCTCTAGCACCTCTTAATTTCACAAAGTCACAGATACTTATGCAACATGTTTTTTCCGTATATATATATATATATTGCTTCGAAACACTGATGTAAGTCATGAATGCCCACGTGCCCATACCGAACTCCTGTATTGATCGACATCAGGTACACCTACAAACATGATGCCGTGATCATGCCCCTCCGGGAGGTGATGTTGGAGTGTCTGCAGAAGCATGTAGATGGCATTGACTTCAGAGAATGGGGTGCAGGAGACGCTCTTGATCGCAACATGAAGCCCGAAGGTATGTCCAGCGATCAAAACTCGAATGATTACAGGTTTACGTATTCACCGGCCTGATTGCAAAGTGCAACGTACAAATTATAAAGGTTTAGTCGTCTCCGAGGCCAAGCGGTTAAAAGGCTAATGCCGGCTACTGCTGGCTACTACATACTATAACAGCAAGTACATTCTCAATCTCTCCGTTTGTTTTAATGCTGCTGTGAACCATAGACTTAGTGTGGACGCTAGTGAGAGGAGTACTGAAGCTGCTGTTCACCCAAATGGTACATATCGATGCTCAAAAGTAGTCCACAGTTCTCGATCTCTACCCGGACATTATGTCTTTCACTCACAAACACACTTAATATCCCACCACCCCACAGGCTTCAATGTGAAGGCGTATGTCAACCACGACACCGGCATCGTATACGGTGGCAGTGAGTACAACTGTGGCACGTGGATGGACAAGATGGGCGAGTCACGCACCGCCAACTCTACTGGTCACCCAGGAACTGCTCGAGACGGTGCGGATGTGGAGATTGTGGGACTGTGCAAGTCGACACTGCGATGGCTTTCTGGGGTATGTCAATATGATGGTATATATATATATATATATATGTATATATATATATATATATATATATATAATATGTGGTTGTGTGTGTGTGTGTACTAGTATATATATTTATATTTATATTCATTCAATATATATATATATATATAGAAATATATATAAGTGTGTGTGTGTGTGTTGCGTGTGTGTGTGTGTACGCATATATATTTCAATGTTTTTATATGTATATTCATAGAATCATAGAATCATACTTGTATTTCGGTATTATTGTGATGAAATCGTCCCCAAGTATACCTGTTGTTCACTGGTCTAAACCTATATGGATCGCTGCTCTATTTTCCCTACAGCTACACAAAAAGGGGCTATTTGTTGCAGGTGTGAATCAGTTCTCATTCGAAGAGTGGAACAACCGACTTCAAAACTCATTCGAGAAGCACTTTTTCATCCCCCAAGACGCGGCAGAAGATTCGCAGTACAATGTGGGTACGTAAGAGCATATACATGTACACGCGTGATATCTTGCACTCAAGCATGGTTGTTTTGTTTGGGCAACCACACATGCAACCATGTATAATTTTGCCTATGTGTGCTTGTATATGTGCACAATTCAACCGGACCACGCAAGTACGCGAGAACGTCTCTCTGCGGACAAGTGACATCATTAAACGCGCGAGATGGTGTACGTGCGGCTGAGTATAAAAGTGACTCCCAATTTTACGCGCAAATATAAATTTAGTCTTCTTGTGCACCTATGGGATCGAAGGGAAGTATGTGTGCGTCGTCGGGTGTGTGTGTGTTTTCTTCCCTTCGGGATGGTGGGTCTGCCAAGGGGGAATCGTAGAGGGCTTCCGAGGGATAATACATACCGAAGAGAAGTAGCTCAGGGATGTAAGATCCATCTCTTCGAATTTATGATTCGCTAAGGGATCTCGCGCCACGCGATTATTCTATTATGAAAGTTAGATTTTAGATTGAAGAATTGTCTCAAACTCCTTCGATAGAGCAGAGTTAATTGCCTTTAAATAGACTAGACTCTTGGTACGGGGGTAGGATGGAATACGCCGACACAGGGATATGGATATCTATCCTGTGAATGTATGTGCCTTGCCTGTAACTTTGCATACTGCCTTTTGCCCTCATGTAGCTATCAGTAGTCATATCCACCCCCCTAAAGACCGCCAGTGCATAGATACCTATTAAGCCGAGAAGCACGCAGCCCATGCACAGAGATAGTATATAAGTACTTATCGAAAGATGTTTCCTTGGTCAACCGCCGCTGTGTTTACTTGGAGTGTACTTCGACGCACACTAGCTACTACCTGTGCACACTAACCGGCACATTAACTGCAAATCTATTGTGATTATCCCAAGCACTCATGTGATACCAAATGGTACATACAAGTATATATGTGCGAATTGTTATACATTATACATGTATATATACATATTGTATATATACATATTGTATATATATATATATATATATATATATATATATAATTTATATTGACACGGCGTATGCTCGATCATCGACTACAGACCCTTCTATTGTCAACCGCCGCGGCGTGTATAAGGACACTGACGGGTCTACCAAGAAGTACACAGATTATCAGTTGCGGCCCAATGTCTGTATAGCGTTGGCAGTTGCACCGGAGATGTTCAAGCCTGAACACGCACAGCAGTGCATAGAGATGGTCGAACAAGTGCTGCTGGGACCATTGGGAATGGCTACACTGGACCCATCGGTATAGATTTCATATGCTATATTTGTACCGTGTACTGATATTTGTTCATATATCGTTGGATGCTGAACCCCTAAAATCTGGTACTATGTATTGTGTCGTTTATAGGGTAGCAGTTCATGACAGCTATACAGTGTTTTACAATGAATGTGATATGCACATGTAGTACATTGGAGATTGACTCCACTTCTGTACTGTATGAATAATCATCGCGTCATGCATTTTAGTCACTATATATTCAGCTATTGGCGTGGGTACCATAGCTTCTCGTAAAGGACAATAGCCTAGAAGTCTATGTCGGCGCACTGGTTTTTACCTTACAGAGACCTCCCCCTTAAAATTTGTATGTTAGTTTAATCATACACTAATCTCGATGAAAGCGGTCGTGTCGAGGGTTCCGCTGTACATGTGCGGTGCTTGTATATAGTTTTTATTTTGTATAGTATGCACGTCTCAAGAATATATGTTGGGCAGAGCACTGTAGTGTAGCTGCAATTTTCAATATGATGTCCCGTATACACATCACTTGCATATTACACATATACATAACACATATTTACAGTCATAATCATATATTAATCATGTATATACATATAGGACTGGAACTATCGGGGCGACTACGATAACGCCAATGATTCAGCCGACTTCCACATTGCGAAGGGTTTGAACTATCATCAGGGTCCCGAATGGGTATGGCCAGTGGGCTACTTCCTGAGGGCGAAGCTTAATTTCCAGGTATATCTAAGCGTCACCTTGTCGTGTTTTACTTATAGTGTGTTCTTTGGATGACTATTGTAAACAATCAGACTAGTTGGTGGTAGGCTCTGGCGTCACATGGCGCATTGGTTGAGCACTATTGGGATAACATAACCTATATTATTCTTCATACTCAGACTTTCGACGCGAATCAGAAGAGGCGATGTTACGCTAGGATTGGCGCAATAACTGTCAACCACCACAAGCACATCACTGACAGTGTGTGGCGGGGTCTGCACGAGCTAACCAACAGTAATGGACAGGTACGTATCTCTAGAGTACAATTCCTCTACCGATAATTTATGTCAAGTAAGTACTCGGTGAATGATGTATAAAATGCGAGTCTATTCTACGTGTCTTAAACGTTAATCTCTGTATTGTCGTGCCGTAATGGTTTTATATTTACTGTACATGACTGGGGTTGTATTCGTATAGTTGACCGCATGCAACCCAGCGGCTAGCTCTGACTGTACGTACTAGTGTACTACTCTGTGAGCGCATGCAGAATAATTCTTTCTGCATCTATTGTGACATACATGGGTATCATTATAGCACAAAACATATGGTTTCCAGGACATTTGGTTGATCTTTTTTCTTGAATGTAGAAAAAAATCCAACAGTTGTGATTCAAATTATATTTGGGTCAGGTTCGTGCAGTTTGAAGCGATGGCTGAATGTATAAACTTGTGAACACCGTGGCAGGATCGTTCTAGATCTATGAGATTTAAATAAATATAGGGCTTTAGAGCCTCGTATTAGACGTCGCGAAACACATGCGAAGCAACTATACGATACAATCAGATACTTATAAACCTACTCTACCCGTGCTTCTACCAGAACTGCAACGACAGCAGTCCCACACAGGCATGGAGCACGTCGTGTCTGTTGGATGCCTTCTGGGATGCTGAGCAAGGTCTCAGTCATATTCAGAACACCAGATAGAGCTCACCGGACACGGAAGGGGCTTGTTTGATGAATTTCAGAGGTGTCTTTTCCTCATTCTTATCTATGTCAGCAGTTAGCGAGTGGCATATCGAGTGCAGACCATCATATAATTTTTTACTAAAGTAGCATCAATAAAGCTATAGATTTTATTTTAACCACGAGCTATTGTATATTCAATTTGTGAAGCATATCCAGTTTATGTGAATAAATCCGCAAAGAGACCCTATTCCAGCACCGGAGTTGTCTCCCAACCAAAAACGTGGGTGCTCGTACTCGTTACTGGACATATACGCATTTGCTTGTAGTACACATATGCACGGTTAACTTAACAGAGTATCGATGGAGGTACAATAAGACACTCTTTGGAGGTGTGCCTCGCAACATCAATGACCTTTCTATTTATTTTATAATAAAATATGTTGTACAATTTCACTATCGAATCATGAGTATCTCTGTAAGCGCAGATATTATTATGCACTGTAGTAGATTATGTGTATTCCACAAGTCCTCACATGACGCCATTCAACTATCAAGCCATGAGAAGCAGACAAACCGTACTTGTGCTTGAAGTGAAAACTGACTGCACCTTTCTCGACTCGCAGAGCTAGAATAGCTTCAGACTCTCGATTAAGTCTGCAATACTATGCTGTCCGAAGTCTAACACATCCCTAGCCCAGAGATCTTGAGTTTGATTGCCATGTACCTATTGCACCATTGTTTCGAGTAGATGGTTTGTTTGAGCTATATAAAGTGCAAACAACCTCCAGATTCTAAAGTTCAATAGTACACATGTACACAACCAGAAGACATGCAATGGTACATCATGCCTTCGATGACGTACAGATAAGAGGTAATTTCGACAGTTTTGAGTTGCATTTATTGTCAAAGAATAGGAAAACAGTATCTCGGCAGTGTTGCATGCATCGTACGCCTAAAATATTTTGCACCAGACAGTTAATACGGGATTCACTCAGTCGGCAAGTGAATATCTAGGTTTAAATCGCTACTACTACTCGAGAACTGCAAAAGTATCAAACACAGCTGCCCGAAATACCGTGCATCAATAGCTCAAAGAACTCGCTTCAGAGTACGTTTTGTAGAAAATAATCGGGCTCACGGCTACTGTCAGCTGATGCTCAAAAAGATATCATTTTAAAAATTGAAGTTTGCACGATGAGAATTTCACCTTGCTGTGAAAAGGTTGTGAAAGCGAGACAAAGAAGTATTTACGTTGAGGTAGGCATACATCTTATTGGATTGTGCCACGGCGGGGGTAGTCTAAATTAGACAAGACACTTAGTCGCAAGGAATCGAACCGACGAACCGAATCTACCCGATTCAGATCTCAAAAGACTGATTTGCAGCGGAATGCTGTAATTGTGTGAAAAGGCAGTTTTTAACGTAACGGTAGACTTGAGAATTGAAAGTCGTGAGTGCAATTCTATTCATTTGGATACGTGGAGCCCTGTAGTGATAGAGCATTTATGTACCAGTATTTGTTTTTCTATAAAATCTTCTATACTCTCTGTTCAACACCCAAAACTCGGCTAGAATTTAACCTAGAAGGGATTTTACTGCTGCAGCATAATTTGAGAGAAAGTGAGCTTGTATGGAACCACCTTCCGCCGAATCGCGAGCAATTTCCCGGCAATTCAGGCATACTACGCTACCCAGGTGCTTGAATCCTCACGCGCTAAATGGCACGCCAGTGACAACATCTTCATCATTCATAACACGAATCTGGGGAAATTGATTGTGAAAACTGTCTGTTGATTGTGAAAACTGTCTGATGTGTCAACGTCGAAAGAGTGTGGTGATGCAAACGTGTATAGCTCAACCGCGACCTGGTCATACTGGTGGTAAGCGGCTGCTAGTATTGTGGCGATACCGGCTCCGCGACTATACCCGACGAAATTCAACTAGGATACTCCTGAGCAAGTCTGGTCGACAAATTCGTTCACTCCGAAGGTAAAGTATTCGTTGTATTCGTTGTAGCCATTTACAAACCCATCAAACCCACGTCCCACATATTGACCCTCATAGTATATATCTTCCAATCCGAGATTCAAGTGATCAATCTAATCTTGCGTATCACCAGATCCTGCGATCGAGATCCAGCACTCGTTGCTAATTACATTCACACTCAGCGCTTCATTGGAGAAATCTATCGGGTGAGAAGCCCCCGCGATACCGGCAGCGGTGACAACCCTACGTTCGTATGTTGACGATATAGACTCAGTGACATATGGTGTCTCACTCCAATCCTCATTGTCAAATGTCCAGGCCCACCATCCCATACCACGGGACTGAGGTCCTAGCTGCCTTCTGATAGTGACCACGCCATCTGTGTCGGCTCCACTGTTGGCAGTTGTATTCAGGCTAGCCTCTTCGCGACGTACAACGTTCACGGCAGCTCCTGCTACAAGCAGGGAATGGCATAGGACTCTGATAATGAAGTTAGAGGACATATTTACGTGACTTGATAAATACACGGTCGAAGAGATGTGTGACTACATTTCTCTCACGCCTTCAATTTTATAGTGGCGCTTGGTCTATATTTTACCTGATTGACTGTGATCTGTTCAAATATTGCCTTTTAAAAAATAAGCTGTGGAAGCAATACGAGTTGAATGCACCGTATAGAAGTTTACAGTGGATTCTCGCTCCTCTAAGAATCAATACTCGGATATGATTCAGTATGCCATCACATGCGTTGCACAGGTGAGTCTGTGACACGCCTTAGGTCAGACGGCTCAGGCATTCATCAAATTATCAAATAGGCCTTGTTGTTTATTAACTCTCAACATATATCACAGGACTTATGAGCAAAATTTGTTCACACATAACAGTGTTTGTATCCACTATTCAGTCACTGAATGCACGAAAGTTGTCTAAAATTCCAATCGTGCATTTGTTAGACAGTCAGACAGTGCCGAGTGCTGAGTTGCTGACTGCTGTTAGTTGTCACTGTGACTGTCACTGTGCGAGTGAGTCTGAGACTGACTCACGACTCCACTCATCAGTCACAGTGTCACACTGCGATAATCAATTATAAATAAATAAATATCGTGGCCGTGTGGCGTGTGGCCGTGTGACCTGTTGTGACTTGCGTGTGAGACTGTCTGACTGAGTGGTTTGTTTGTTTGTTTTTAAAAAAAAAACAACAAATGGGTTGTTGTGAGTCGAATAAACACGACAAAGTTGAGAGTAAATAAATAAATACACCAAAATATTGCTTTGCAGAGTAGTTCTTGTTGTATCTTGTTTGGTGCATAAAAATACTCACTATGTATTAGTACAGAGTACAAAAGTACATATGTATGTAATACTGTAAAATGTAAATTGTATGGTCAAGTTGCTGTTATAAAAAAAGATGTTCCACCAAATCACCCATTTTGACAGGGGGGGCATGGGACATTAAATACAGACCCGATTCAAACGTTTGATAGCGAAAAATCACAATGACCCGAATAAGAAAATCACTCCGGACACTTTTTGGATTTTACACTTGGTTCAAAATTAAATTCTGACAAAATTTGAAAATATTGGCCGCTTTCTTAGTATGTACCCCTTCCCGTGCGAACTTCGGACTTTTGAGGTCAGAAATCGACATGCCCGGTCATCTTTAAGGTCTGTCGAAGTGTCACAATTTTCAAAACATCATTCCATTCAGCCTGAAAGTCTATTTTAGTGTGATTCATGTAGCCCTCATAACTGGCACCGGTCGCTTTAGTAGTAGTCATACATACGTATTTAGTCATACGCCTGATAATACACGATGTCACCAAAGACGGCGACTCAGAGATGAAGGTAAAGATCGTAAAGTGCCAGTTCGTGGCGACTGCAACAAGAAAACGATAGACCCATACTGTGATGTTTGCTGTACATGCCTTTTTGGTCAGTATGAAGATTTTCGAAACCACAATTATTGGGTACAGGAGATAGGTGAGCGAAACGACGTGAAAGAGTACTGTGAAGACACATCGGCAGGACTACAGATGAATGTTATTGAAGCACTAGACGGAGTTAGATTGGATACAATCAGACTGATAAAGGCTTAACGCTGCAGCTTGCGGAGTTTGCAAAGAATACACATCACATCGTCGGGTGCCTGAGAATGTGTACGACATTGTCACAGCCGAGATGACGGCCAAGGATTGAAAACATTGTTATTAAAATAACACTATGTATATCATATAGCGATGTATCTGTTTATTTATTGACGTACACAGGCTTCAAGGTTTTCAAATCGACAGCCGACTGTGTATATATGTACCATATGTGGTTGTAGGACCTAGAATATAACGACCGCTCTCCAAGTTCAGTATTGGCCGCTCCCAAGTTCAGTATTGGCCGCCGAAGTCAGTATAATGACCACTTCAATAATGGCCGAAATTTAACAAGGCAGTTTTAGCTTCCTTTCATCAAAACAATCATCACTGTGAAACCCGATTTTGAGATTTCAAATTTCTTCAATGTGTAAGTCGGCTTTTAATTATTTTTATTTGGTGGTACATCTGTAAGCAACTGCACCCTATTGCAATTATTGCATCTCGAATCGCCGATCGGGGCAAGGAACCAAGGGGGCAGGGGCAAGGGTTCAAACTTTAAACTTCAAGACAATGAAGTTATGAAGAGGGACAAGGACATTGATATTTACAATCATAATACATACACGAATGCACTATGTATACAAGACATATGCTCTAGAGAGTGAGCGAATGTGCGTATTTAGGAGACAAAGAGTCGAACTTTGCAGGTCCACAGTACTCCACACTCCACGTCCCACGACCCACTGCAGACTCTCCAGGAGTGCAGGAGGCACTGGCAGACGCCCGCAGCGGCGCAGCCTGCAGTCCTGCTGCCTGCACAGCCTCTGAGGCCGCAGTGTCCGAGTATGTACAGCGCAGCCAATAGTTGAATAGAGTTTTAGAAGAAAAATACTGTTTGTTATATTTTTTTTTTAAACAATGTATGATTTAGGAGGCTATGCAAAAAGGCAAAATATGAAAACAAACCAAAACAAAACAAAGAGTGTGATGAATAAAGTACAAGCATAGCCTTCTAAAAACAACCAATTAAAAAACAAATAGAGGGCTATGGAATAAAATAGGAGTTGGGACTTGGGACTTGGGACACTGAAATGAATTCACAATTTGTTGTCTGTTGGCTATGATTTTTTATACAAAAAAACTGAATTTGTTTTTAAAAAATGGATAAACGGTCGGGCCAAACGGGCGAGGTATAGGATTGCTCTTTAACAATGAGTCAATTTTAAAAGAACAGAGACTTCTGAAGTTCTGGGTCTGGAACTAAAGCTCATAACGTGATTGGGGTACGGGATAGAAGTTTAACGTAAACGGTATATTTATCAATAGGGCCTACCTAAGTTCTTTTACAGGACTAGTTCGCATGATGAAAATAGTACACACTAAAATGTTTAGACCCACAAGCTGCACCTACGGGCATACAAAAGACCGCGTATGGAACAAAATTGAACGTAAACGTATATTTATTCATTTTATAAAGGTTTTAACGGAACCCGGTTTGAGGTTAGGCGGCTCGCCTTGCTCAAGCCGTTTCCCGTTAAATTTTGTTGGGAAAATTTGCTGTCAGTTGGAAGATGGAAATGGTCATCACTTTGGATGCTAGTTTCTGATTGCTCGAAACAGCCGCTATAGCCCATTTCTTGATTTTTAGGTGCATAGTCGAAGTGCAAATTTTAGGAGTTTTGTTGGTCATATGTGTCGAACCCGTTAAAATGTTTATACGACATGAAAATAAACATTAACGTTCAATTTTTTGTTTGAAGTAATCAGTACAGTACACCCATAACGTATTGAGCTTATTCTGGCGCTCATATATATAAAATGCTTTACGTAGTCAAAGTTTGTATTTTTAATTTTTAAATATTATTTAGCCCAAAAAGGATCATTAAATTTTTAACAGTTGTCAATTTTATTTGTATCCACTAAATAATATGTATCCACTAAATAATATCTATTTATCCACTCAATGTCCCACAAGTCTCCAGTACTCTCCACACAACTCACGACTCGCGAGTCACAGCATACAAGTGCCAACCCCACTCCTCTGACCCCTATGCAAACACACTCACACACAAGAGAGAGAGAGATAGAGAGGGCGGCAAGGCGCACAGGTGAGACGCGTCACGCGCACCACACAGCCGCGCACTCTCGCGCACAGTCGCGCACAGTTTGTCGAAATTGGAAATCCTGGGGACAGGCAGACGCCCCGGACGGTCATCCGAATCCCGAAGCCTACAGCCGGAAGCCTGAAGACGAAGCCTAAAGCTTGAAAGGGTGAACGGAAACTCAAGCCGTTCCACATTTAAAAAAAAAACACTTTCAGATTGAAAAATAAGCGTTATATCAGGTTACCAATAATGTCCCATATTTAATATTGTTGCGCCAAATGGAGTCCATTTTGATAGAATAAGGTGTAGATATCGTTCGAATTTGAGAATTTTTCTAGCTGTTTAGACCTGTAAAACCGTTACAACTTTTAAAATTCGAAAATGAAATATTCGTTCCCGTTCAACTTCTATTTATATTTTAACCATATGAGAACTAAAATAGGCCGAAAGACTGAAACTTTGAAAGTATGATATATATGTACGAATGTACGTACATATATATATATATATTAAATACACGCGTCGTAAAAACATGTGCTTGGTTTTACTCTAATGTTTATATCCCCGAAAGGTATGAACCTGTTTCAAAATAAATACTTTACTGTAAATACTACATACTCTCTCAAGAGAGAGTAGAGTAGTATGTAGAGTCTGATAAGATTCCCAAAATCAAGGTCATTGTTTTTACAAAAAACAATTGACAATTGTAAATAGTAAATACTAAATAAATCGTGTATTTACATATGTACGTGGCCGTGAGAGTACAGTGTGAGTGAGTCTGACTCTGTATTTAGTCTGTGAAGACTCCAATCTCAAATCTCAAATCTCAACTTCAACTTTCGCATAATATTTATACACAGGAAGAGAGAGATTGTATGTAAATGCATCGACTATAGAGTGTAGAGTATAGAGTCTATAGACTGTAGACTGTAGGCTGTTTTTAGACTCTAGTCAGTGTAGTTCTACGCCGCGGCAGACAGGAGGCAGCAGACTGCTTTCTGCAGTTTGTAGTCTATAAGTGTGAGTATGTATCATTTGCACACTGAGTCACTGACTACTAATATGATACTGACTGTGTAGTCTGCACTTTACTACTTTAGAAGTACTCTGTACTATACCGACAATATACAATACAGTGTACTCTATCGTGTCGTGTATATTTACTCTATTCACTATTACTCTGTATTCAATTCAAGTTGATCAAAACTTTTACTCGCACTAATAACACACAGTCACACACGTGACACACGTCACAACTCACAAGACAACACTCGCCGTTTTTTGAACAGAAAAAAATATGTACATACACACATTTATGTTCATACATGTATTTATGTATTTACAGTCATGACTCATGACTGTACATATATTTTTTTATTATATTTTTTGAAATAAATTCATGTCTGTATGTCCAATTGTCCATGATATTTATTTATGCACAATTGGATTTTGGACATATTGAATATGCTGGAAATCCCTCCTGTGATCAATATTGAGTTGCACAATAAGGTCAATTTGTGAATGCCTGAGCCGTCTGACCTACGGCGTGTCACATGTGCAACGTGTGTGATGGCACACTGATCAATATATCCGAGTATTGATCTGTGAACTTCTGTACGATACATTCAACTTGTACTACATACTTCCCACAGCTCATTTGAAAGGCAATATTTGAACAGATCACAGTCAATCAGGTAAAGTATAGACCAAGCGCCACTATAAAATTGAAGGCGTGAGAGAAATGTAGTCACACATCTCTTCGATCGTGTATTTATCAAGTCACGTAAATATGTACTCTAACTTCATTATCGGAGTCCTATGTTATTCCCTGCTTGTAGCAGGAGCTGCCGTGAACGTTGTACGTCGCGAAGAGGCTACCCTGAATACAACTGCCAACAGTGGAGCCGACACAGATGGCGTGGTCACTATCAAAATGCAGCTAGGACCTCAGTCCCGTGGTATGGGATGGTGGGCCTGGACATTTGACAATGAGGATTGGAGTGAGACACCATATGTCACTGAGTCTATATCGTCAACATACGAACGTAGGGTTGTCACCGCTGCCGGTATCGCGGGGGCTTCTCACCCGATAGATTTCTCCAATGAAGCGCTAAGTGTGAATGTAATTAGCAACGAGTGCTGGATCTCGATTGCAGGATCTGGTGATACGCAAGATTGGATTGATAACTTGAATACCGGATTTGCTGATATAAACTATGAGGGTCAATATGTAGGGCGCGGGTTTGACGGGTTTGTAAACGGCTACAACGAATACTTTGCATTCGGAATGAACGGAGTTGTCGACCAGACTTGCTCAGGAGTATCCAAGTTGAATTTCGTCGGGTATAGTCGCGGAGCCGGTATAGCCACATTACTAGCAGCCGCCTACCACCAGTATGGCCAGGTCGCGGTGGAGCTATACACGTTTGCATCACCACGTTCTCTCGACGTTGGTACATCAGACCGTTTTCACAATCAATTTCCCCAGATTCGTGTTATGAATGACGAAGATGTTGTAACTGGCGTGCCATTTACCGCGTGGGGATTCAAGCACATGGGTAGCGTAGTGTGTCTTAATTGCCGGGAAACTGCTCGCGATTCGGCGGAAGGTGGTTCCGTACAAGCTCACTATTTTTCCAATTATGCTACAGCAGTAAATTCCCTTCTAGGTTAAAATTTAGCCACGTTATTGGCTGTTGAGCATTCCTGTCAAATCATGCACTACGCAGTCTAAATATTTTTCGTGTACTAAAGGACGATTTCGAATTTTCGCGTATCCAAATAAATATACAATTGCACTCATGACTTTTCTATTCGCAAGTCTACGCCATTCACGCAATTGACGTATTCTTCAAATCTGTCTTGATGACTGTATCAGCTCGATTCGCTTCGTCGATTCGGTTCCTTGTGCCAGATAAGTGTTTCCCCTGACGATAGCTCAAACCTATAAGATGTATCCCACCGCAATGTAAATACTTCTTTCTCCTGCTTTCACGACTTTCCCACGGCACAGATAGATATTTTTATTGTCCAAGCGCCAGTGCTGACGATTCTTTTTTCAAATGACACTAACAACGTGAGAACCTAGTTACTTCCCAAACAAAGGTAGTCTCAAGCGAGATCTTCGAGCTATTGATTCATGGCAATTTGGGTTCTGTCAAAATGACACTAGCAACGTGAAAGCCTTGGTCTTTTAAAGCGATATCTTTGAGCAACTGATGCACGGCAATTCGGGTTATGCTTAAATGAATGCTTAGGTTCAATCGCAGGATTTTGCGAAACCGAGGATTAGGTCGAACTTGTCAAGCGTGAGAACACATTCTATACGAGTCAACATGTCGGGCGTGAATCTAACGGGTTCGTGAATAATTTCATCGAAAATTGTAGCATCAGATCGCAATTTTATTGGAATAGTGACTATAAAACTACATCGGTGTATACCGGCTAAATTTTGTAAAGTACAGTTGCGGAGCTATTTGTCATGTTTATATTATAATCGGCATAAATATTGTAATTGAATTGTAGAAACTTGGTCCATCAGCCCGCTTTTATTAACATTCCCTAAATTTCGGGTCACATGGATGGATATGTTGTAACTTGTGTGCCCTATTATAGTGCTTGGGGACACCAACACATGGGAAGCGTATTACATCTTTTTGAGTTTTCACGGGACTGCTCATTATTTAAAAAAATAGGTTCTCCTCACAGGCACACTTTTCTATCCTCCTCATCTTAGCTTAGTTGAAATCTGACAAATCCGAAGCGACCGCAAAACTCATAAAGGGATTAAATCTTAAGATTAAATGCTGTATCCAATGTAAGCGCGTGAGTTACAAAATTTGTCGAGTATGTAAATTTACATCTGTGTAGTGGCGAGTTTCTTGTTTATTCAAAACGAATGTACCGTTGTTGTACCGTTGTCTCTCTGATTAGCTGACCCGAATCCGCATTTCTACCATTTACATACTATGTTCCTTGAGCAAACGCCCAGCGATCACCAGTTTCTGGATCTCACTGGTACCTTCATAGATCTCCGTGATACGCGCGTCTCTGTAGTACCTCTCGGCGGGCATGTCGGATGTGTAGCCCATACCACCCAACACTTGGATGGCCTGCAAGGGGAAGCGTATGAGAAAAATAAAAGGCTATGATTAGAAAGATATAGATCGAACTGTGTACATTTACTATTCAATTAAACACCGACAAAATCATGGCTAAGAACAGCGCATCAAAATGACATTCTATATTCATATTAAGACCTCTTAGTGGTCCGTAGCACTAAGCAGCAGAGATCAAAGAAATGACATAAGTCAAAGCAAAGACATTCCAAATATCAATAAGGGGTGCAAACACTCTGGTCAATAAGCGCGTACATAAAACATAAAATACGCATTGTTGCGTATGGATCATGCGCATACTTGGTGAGCATTATAGGTAGCAGCCTCCGATGCAGCAAGCTTAGCCATCGCGGCGGCCTTAACAAAGTCCTCTCCAGCATCCTTGAGCATAGCAGCCTTCCACGTTAACAAACGCGCGGACTCTACCTTCATCTCCATATCAGCCAACTTCATCTGGATAAGTTGCAGATTTGCGATGGGCCTGACGGAGAGATGGAATGCAAAAGTGTTAAAGCATGATGATACATGGGACGCAACGCTATCAAGCGCAGCTGAAGCACGCATTGACAGAAACAGGACCGAAACACAGGAAGAGTGGATAATGGTAATAGACTATGTAAAGCATATAGTTGATTAATTATATACTATTAATCAGCTCTACAATCGAAGGTAGAAAAACGCATATAATAATGGTAAAGGGACCACATTTAGGCGCCCACCAAGCCGCACAAGACTGCCGCGCACTCGAAATACCGTTATTTGGGTACATATAAATACACATATAAACACACATATGAATAATATATACATATAAATATATATACTTATACATATACATACATGTATATATATATATATATAATATATATATGTGTGTGTGTGTATTGATGCGTGTGATGTGTGCATGTGTATGCGATATATATATATATATATATATGTATATATATATATATATATATATATATATTATATTATTATATATATATATATATATATATATATATATATATAATATTATATATAATATGCATAATATATATATATATATATAATATATTATATATACATATGTATATATAATGTATATATATGATGTGTATTATAATATAATATATATATATATATGTAATATAATATGTAATATATATATATGTATATTGTATAATATATATATATATATATATGTAATAATATATATATTATATATTTATATATTATTGTGTATATGTGTAATGTTGATATATATGTATATATATATATATATATATATATATATATATAATATATACATACATATATACATACATACATATACATTTACATATACATATGCATATATATATATGCATATACATACATTTTACATATACATTTTGCATATATATACATATAAATATACATATACATATACATATATATATATATATATATATATATATATATATATATATATATATAAAATATGACTGTTTATCAATCGTATTCATCTTAGAAAACTTACTTGCCAAACGCTTTACGCTGCTGAGCGTAGTCAATAGCACAATCCAGTGATGCTTGAGCGATACCCAAAGCCTGTCCGGCAATTCCAATTCGACCACCATCAAGAGTAGTCTGCGAAATAATGATAAGGAACGCTATGAGTGAACGAGAAACACCCAATCGGTTTATTGCTACAGTTCTTGTGCAAAGTTCACTGGTTCAAATAGGAAATGTTCAATTCAACTTGACTCTTTCCGTGCGACAGAGAGTTTTCGAAGTAGGCAGGAGATGATAGCCATTCCGCATTCGCTCGCATACTATGACACCGCAAATGGAATTGAAAGTATCGCAACAGACACCAGGTAACTTTACATCTAGGGCGTCACAATCTAGCAGATAGCGCCCTATGCAATTAAAACCAGTCGAACTGACGAAAGAAAAAGTAGGCTGGATTAAACAATGACAAACACCCACCATTGCAATCTTAAAGCCTTCGCCCTCCTTGCCCAGCAGATTCTCTTTAGGAATACGACATTCCTCAAAAATTAAGTTGCAAGTACTGGATGCGCGAATGCCCAATTTGTCTTCCTTCTTTCCGAGCACTAGTCCTTCGATGGGCTTAGGAACGATGAAAGCACTGATACCTGGACACGTGTTGTATATGTATGTTGATACCGGTATGAGGAAATCGCGACCGAATCATAATCAAATTTGTCAGATTATTGAGCTCTTTACTGGTTTTGGCAAGAGACAGCATCTTATTTTACTGTCAAACAAATATATGAGTGTAACTGACCCGCTATTGGTTTTGAAAGGTCGAACTGCTCTTACAAACAACAAATGAAGTGGGTAGAATAGATACTGTATGTGGTAAACATGGTAGATCAATTGATAACAAAAATTGGTATTACATGGCACGATTTCTGTGACAATTTACAGATCACTAGTAAAACATAGCATACCTTTATGCTTTAAGGATTTATCGGTAGTGGCAAACAACACACAGGCTTCTGACTCGTATCCGTTGGTGATCCATGCCTTAGTACCTGTGCGGTTGCGTAGCGAGATATAAAATCTATGAATTTTGGGGCAATAAATTCGGGCAATTCGTCGTTACAGAGGCATTGATTGTGCGCGAATAGCGCGGTTTTTGGTATGTCAACGCCACGCTACTGTCAATTGACGACAAAAACTTGCCTACCCACAACATTCGAAAAATTGGCAGCGAACAAGACGAACCTTGTAATGAATTAATTTATGTAAAACTGGTAAGGGAGAGTAATTGATGCCTATATAAATGAGTGACAATCAATATATGCACACACTTGCCAGGTTTAGAATATAAAAATGGGTACAGGCATGTGAAAAGTTCACCAACTCGTTGACCACAAATTATGAAAATGTGCCATTCAGATTAGCATGAACCGTAGATATGTCGTCACGGTCGCATCGAAGTTGAGACTACGCCAACGCCTGTCCCACATCCACCGAGGAGTGGCCACAGACGGTTGAGAAGCGGGGTTTATCATCACTATGGCATTAACTAGACCAGACACAACATGAACCGAATATAGATAACAGTGTATACGAAGTGACATGCCACGGAGGACTTTAAAAAAGAAAAAAAGAATGGCGCTGCGAGTGATGAATTCGTCGAATCGAATGATAATACCGACAACGGATGATAGTGACAAACGAGACAGCGCATAGATTGAAATGTAAAAGCAGAGTGACGCACGCTTAGGCCAGCCAAGAGAAAAAACACTTTTGAAACAAACCGAAAAAGTGCTATGCAATCGACTACACGACCTCCTTTCGAAATGTTCAAAAACGTACAGATTTTGAGAAGCTTCACCAAATACCTTCAACATATCAAGTATTTCGAAAGTACAGAGAAACATGCAAAATTTCATAGGCTCAAACATGAATATACATATCAACGACAACGTCAGCCATTTGCAGATACACAATAGCATGCAAAACTCTATAATATTGAAAGCAAATACCATTGATAACCCACTCATCGCCGTCTAGGCGGGCGGTTGTACTGGCTGCTCCTGCATCAGAACCATTTCCAGGCTCAGAAAGACCAAAGCATCCCACCTAATAAGGGTAATGAAACAGCTTCAGAAATGAGATACCAGACAGTTATATGTATAGATATCTATATATCTATATATCTATATGTCAAAATAACAATATAACAATATATCAATATATCTATATATCAATATATCTATATGTATATATTTATATGTATATATATATATATATATGTGTGTGTGTGTGTGTGTGTGTGTGTGTGTATGTGCATGTATTCATATTATATATATATATATATATACATGCATACATATATATTTATATGTGTGTGTGTGTGTTGCATGTATTCATATTATATATATATATATATACATACATGCATATATATATATATGTATGTGTTGGAGTGTGCGTGCATGGAAATATATATATATATATATATATATATATATATATATATATATATATATATATTGTTATATATATTATTACTTTTTATTTATATATATATATGCCTGCAAATCATTAAATCATCGTCAATATATATATATAAATATATATATATATATATATATATATATATATATATATATATATATATATATATATGAATATGAGATATGAATATGATATATATATATGTATATAATATATATATATA
>LUCW03000805.1:10000-12500 GCA_001586965.3 Sphaeroforma sirkka | reverse complement strand
ATTATACATCAAAGAAGTTGATAGAACCTAAACAATTTTCATATGGACCAATGAGCACAACAAAATATGGGCCAAATTGATGACATTTTGTTTTTAAAAAAATAGAAGTTTTGTACTCACTCAGTATGGAGTATGTACTATGTACTGTAAAATTGTAAATATTTACACTCTCTTGTACATACATTATTCAGATATTCCACAATCCACAGGTCCAAGAGACTCCAAGACCATCCAGGATTTCAGTGTTCTGAAATAAATAGGATGTATTTAATGCCGTTCAGGTCTGCATTATTTTAGTTGTGACTTGTGAGTGAGACAACAGATGCCACAGTCCACTGCCCACTGCCCAGCCGCCCCAGTCCCATTGTACCTTGCCTACTGGCTATTGCCCACGCTCCACGGGCCACGGCCCACAGCCTGAGGCCCTGAGCCCTAAAGTTACAGGCCTGACTCTGAGAGTCTGAACTCTGAACTCTGAATACAGTTTTAAAAATACACAATGGAGACCAATAGAACACAGCATTTATCAAAATCGATTGATTGGATAACAGTTCGATTGATATAGGATCAAGTATGAATATGTTACTCGTCAAAATGAAGAATGCGAATCATATAACTTTTATATAACTCTGCCTCTAGGCTCTGGGTCAATATAAATAGTATAATCCCCGGTAATGGTCTCCTCCGTCCAATGATATTGTTTTATGCTGTCACTGGTGCTGAATTTGTCCGCCAATCGAGCATCTTGAGTCCTGACTCCTTTTTTTGAAAAATTATGAGAGTCAACCACTAACAATTTTTGACTTATGCGTAGTCGTGCACATGATTTGTCATTTGATCTAAACTGTAGCGGTTGCGAGTGGCTCCCTTGTTTTTTGTGCTCATAATAAGTACGGAACCTTCTGACCTCAATAGCTAAATACCTTTGTCACCATAGGTGAAACGATAATGTTCACCTCGGATTCATCGTTCAATCATATGTAGTTCGTAGCGGGAACAATTATCTATTGACTATTTGATATTTTCAGACAATTTTCGAATTGACTCGCCGATTTTAATTTGTTTGTCGAGTAGACAGAAATATAATAATTGCCATACTTTATTGGCGTGCTTTTGATAATAATTGCCATACTTTATTGACGTGTATAAGGCTTGTTTCTCTAGCTTACTAAATATTGCTGGTTTTCCTGTTACATCTGTTTTGCTTCATTGGCATCCGGAGGGTGTACTACAGTCACAGGAACCTTCAAGTTATGCACTAGTGCATCCGACACAGATCCGACAAGTAACCTACAGGAAATGGCATACAATATCGTGAGTGACTTCCTTGGCTTGCAAAAGAAAGTACAATGAGCCAATTCTTGGTGTGAACATAATCAACGTGACGTTGCACTTGTGTTAAATCACATTTTTAGTGGCCGTACCGTTTGATGGCTCCCATGCCGCGTGATCCCACAACAACCATATCAATTTGCTCCTTATCACATACAGCCGGGAAGACATCCCGAGGATCTCCTTGTAAACTGAGCAATTTATATTCAATCTGGATCCAAAAAAAAATATAAAATAAATGCACAAGAATTTACAGTGACTCGTAAGTATTGGTGAAGTCATTTTAGTTGATCATAACGAATCTGAGAACATTCTTCCATTCGACCGGATCGACACTTACCGAACGCTCTCCTATGACCTCAGTTCCAATCTGTTCTAGATAGTCATTGCACTGTGACACCATTTTCTCTAATTCTTTGTCTGGGGGATTGGTGAATTGTACCTCCATGTCTGCGTTTAGATAGTAAAAGCATTAGCCATCACAAATACAACACATACATCAAAAGTCCGAAGTACAACACCTCACTACACTAAAATATATCGAAAAGTATTTGTCGATACGCTTAAACAAACGATTGGGAACAATAAAGACAAGATATCAAGGGTACAAAACGGATACGGTATACACACCTGGACCAAGAGCCAAGGGCACGAGCTGCGGCTGAAATGCGATAACTAGGAAGAGGAGATCTTTATCACGTACGACATTGTCGAGAGCCCATTTCAAAGCATGTTTACTGCAATCGGAACCGTCCAAGCCGATGAGAACGTGTCGAGTCTGTTTCACCATTGTTACCCACTTCCAATTCTTCAAATTGTATTTGTTTTCTTCTTTTAAATCAGGGACATAATAATAATTTGTTAAGAGCTTCGTATCTTTTCTTTTGTTTACTTTCTGGCTGAAATGAAGAACGATGTCTCCGTATTTTTTTTACATTTGAGAAGAATTGAAACATAAACTGCACAGTAGTGCACTGGTATATAACCACAAAACAGCCTGGGCCCGGGTGCTGGAATCTGAATACACTCTATATGCATAGCCTTCTACTTTTTTAGGCCATGTTTGGACTATGGAACCCTGTCGCAGAATATTTAGGTCTATTCATTCTGGAAGCCGAAGGTCAAGGATTTTTCCTGTCTGTTCGAAATCTGTCTTCTCGACTCAAAT
>LUCW03000805.1:0-5000 GCA_001586965.3 Sphaeroforma sirkka | reverse complement strand
TATGTGTGTGTGTGTGTATGCGTGTATATATATATATATATATATATATATATATGTATGTATATGTATGTATATATATGTACATATATATGTATGTATATATATATATGTATATAATATATATATATAAAAGTATATATACATATATATATGCATGTATATATATGTATATATGTATATATAGTATATATACGTATATATATGTATGTATATTTCGTATATATATATATATATTTATATATATATATATATACATGCATATATATATATATCTGTATATGTATATGTATATATGTATATAATTCTTTATATGAAGTGATGAAGACCTATGGATGCATATCAGAGGTTGAATTACAGTCTACTGGGTTGTGGAATTATATTCATGAATATACATGTATCTAAGGTGGTACAAATGAAGAAATTTGCCTCCCATGTTATACTCGCGTACGTCAGCGAACATATATATATATATATATATATAATATACATATGTATATATTATATATTATTTATATTATATATATATATATACGTGTCGTCATATTTGTGCTTTCTTGAATGCTTGTGGATATATATTCCAATGATATTGTGTATTCATGTGTAACTACCAATATCATCGCGTACAGATTTTATAGTTTCAAACTTCAATATATGAATTACAGACACGAATACCACTCCAATGTATGGTTTCTTTTTTAATACATGTATGTATTTGTTGTGCCTAGTTGTAAACTTGGTACATTGTAGCAATGACACGCATGTATATTCCTCCACATAGATTTCAGCGTGCATAGGTACAGGTGTGTCTGGATTGCGTAAAACTGCTGCGATATGGAGAATCTTGTGCACTTGTCAGGTTCTCACAAACTTGCACATACTTAATATCACAATGGAGTGTGCACCATATTTTCACGTGACATTGTATATGATTACGGGGCATCTACGATCTGAGCAACAGATTTCCCCGTACAACGTATAGTAGAAAAACGGAGAGGCGTAGAGAATTCTCTCATTGATACATATTGGTGGAATAATATGTCTACACTTGAATTAGAGATCTACAACTATGGATCATACTCGATAGAAAAAACCAAGTTGCATGTGGATGAATAAACGGGCTCAGAGCCCGTTCTGACCTACATTGAGCTCGTTCTGATTTACATGGTTGATACATGGCTTCAAACAAACGTCTATCATCTGACCACTGCTACTTTTGTGATGTTCACTTCTAATTCACTTTCCCTTACCGCACAGGATTTCTATGCTTGGATCTCGCTACAGCTCAAGAACACATCCTTCCAGAACTTTTTTTCGCGCCACCGTGGGTCAGCAATTTTTGTCTGGACTACCGGAAACGTAACCATCGACGACGACTGCCGATTCGTTAATAACATGGTGGGCGATAGGCGTGAGGTGTTTGGAGGCGGTGCTTTCTCCATGGGTTACGTCAGTGCCAACTCGCACGTCTACATTGGGGGGCTCTGGGATCGTAATGCGGTCGTGTACCCCTTTCCCTTTGGCTCCGAACACGGGGAAGGGGGCGCACTGTTCGCGGACTGGATTGACGGACATGTGTACATCAACGGCACTTTCCACGACAATCTGGCTGCTGATGGTGGAGCTATCCACTTCAAAATGGTCGCCAATGGGTCTCTAGTGCTCGATGGAGAATACTCTGGCAACCTCGCACTCGACACGGGAGCCGGTGGACGAGGCGCTGTAATCCGTATCGTAGAGTTAAAGTCTGATTTAGAGCTTAGGGGTAATTTCTCTAACAACATCGCCGATACAGGCCGTGGAGGGGTTGTAGCGGTCAATAATATGCCGAAATGGAGCAAGATCTTCCTATCCGGAACTTTTCACAACAACCGATGTGGCGACCGTGGAGGTGTTGTGTCGTGTACGAAGGTATTTGAGGGCCGTTTGGACCTAGTTAAGGGGGCCTTTTTTGACGGCAACGAAGCTCGAGATGACGACAGAACTGATATATATCATATCTTGAACCCTCAGGCACAGCGTCTGAATGAGGAAAAACTGGCCTCTAACCCGGTTAAGGAGACAGTGAAGGTGTTCCCGAAAACCCCAACTAAACGACGCTCGGTGATGGTGCAGGCACCTCGCGGACGAAGTAGAATAAGTGCATGAGTGCAGACAATCTACCCAAAAATTAGTTGTACTGAAGCTCGGGTAGGGGTATTAGAATTGTAGATCGCTGAAAGCTGTGACTATAGATTTTAGACTTCAAGGAGGGGTATGTAATTGTCATTGTACGATAACGTCGAGAATAAAATGTGCATAATGTGATACTGTGTATGTATGCTAAAGGAATTTATTTGTGCATGTCAAAGCATGCAGACTCCTGGTATCGGAATATTACAACCACACATGAATGGCAACTGATAAGTTCTCTTCTGTTGTCGAGATCGAATAGTGTCTTGTTCTCGATTTAAGTTCAAGTGGAGGTTATTCGACTACACTCTTGAGACATTGATACACTAGAGATTGACACACATGCTCATAAACGTACTCTCCATACGTATCGGATCTAAGGCACTGCTTTGATGTAACGATATCATACTTCTGTAGATAGTATACTTCTGTGGATCCCTAGCTGAGATGAAGTCATCTTGGCATGCTACTGCTAGCATGTACCTGTTGGGCAGGTACCGCTGATATTTCTGCAACTACATTGTCGCCTAAACTATTTTTTTTTCTTCCGAGGCCTGCACATGATCAGAGTACTCGCCTGATACTGCGCTGCAGGCCTGTGCCTCGATGAAGACATACACTTACAAAATCACTGCCCTCCTGGCTTCTCCTGAATGAATTTCACCAGCAGTGGCTGTCAGTCCCCGAAGCTGACTTTGCTTAGCCGTCTGACGAAATCGGTGCTTGTGGTAGGCACTACTTGTTTGACTACACCAGTGTCCGGATCTCGAACATTCGCTGTTCGTGATAAAAATATTACAAGAAGATGAGCTACTTGGAAAATCTGCTCAGGCCATTGGGCTCCGGAACAAACGCTTTATAGAGAATCACCATTCTGTGCTCGGTTTACCTTGATGTGAAACGTTTGCATAATCGCCAGAGCGGCCATCACAGCGCATTCGAATATAGACCACATCAGTAGCATCTGATTGGTATTGTCCGTAGCTGGAGTATTATTTGTACAACAATTAAGTTAGGACAAAATGTAGCGATATAAATCTTACATTTAATGTAAGGGCATAGGTTTCAGGTATAAATGCGTCAGAATGGAACGCAGTCGTCAGAACAGTAATGGAATATACAATTCTGGCTTTTAAAGCTAAGCATGAACACCGAAGCATCTTCATGTGTGAGACTAACCACACCATATGGCCTTGCAACAGTTGAAGCGAGAATTGGCGGGACAAGGTTTAGCATAGATGAGAGTGCGCGTGATTGATTACACAAATCAAATCAGATTACACGCTGTCTATTTGTGGCAGCTAACATGATTGCTACGGGCCACCACGCTCATTTTTATCCTAAACTAACCAGCTGGCATGCTATTGGTTCGTGCAATGTGCAAGTAAGAGGAAGTATTTAACTCACTTTTCTTATGTAGTGCCAACCGGATGTCCATGAACTCTTGCTCGTGCCGACAGGCTGTGACTTTATACTGCAATTCTGCGACCATCTCTCGTAATGTCGACTCTTGATCTACGTAGGTCAGGTATAATGTGTAGGCGACAAAGGGTACATTGTGCGACTGAGTGACATATTGATCTATGTAGGTCAAGGGAATGAGCAGGAGGCGAAACGTGATATAGATTATACGAAGCCGAAACAGAATAGTCTAAGTGAGTCAGACAAGTGAGCGGACGATGCATGGTATGCATTCCACGACTCAAGTGGGTAGAATACGATCGACGATATGCACTATACGAGTCAGTGATAGACACGTCCATGCGGGTCAGATTAAACGAGTAGAAGACGACAACATTGTACGACCCCGTGACAAACGCAACTAGACAGGCCAGATTGGTGAGTAGCAGACGAATATACAATGTACGACTCGGTGAGAGAGTAGTCCCGTTGGGTCAGATAAAAGAGCCGGAGACAATACATTGACTAGGCACTGTACCACTAAGTGATAGACATATCAGTCGCTTTTGCCAGCGAATATGCAGAAGCGGAAATTGAGTAACAGGCAATACTAAACATACGCAAGGACTACCTTGCCTGGGTGAGTTTTACCATCTATTCAACGGATGTTCAGGAACGACTCAAATTACAATTCAGCTAGAAACTCTGTTTACATAAGAAGTTGGATAACATGTTAAAATAAACCAGAGTCCTTTGCAACAGTTACTTACTCACCTTCTTCTTCCTCCCCAACCCCTACGACAACATCGTCGCGTTGCATTGCGAACATCACAGTCTTTGCCGTGTGTGTTGACCAGGTGTTATCGAAACAGTATCTGCATAGAAGAGTGTGCGGTCATATACAATGAAACGTGAATTAGCAAACTCGTAGGCTATCAGCAATATATCAAAATCGTATCCAATATTAACACACGCAATATAGCAATAAACAGAAAAGCACCCAGCGCAAAAGGCACGACGTAATGCACATATTATACATTTTATCATGGAAAGCTAGTGTATACGATGCTACCTAACAAATATATTGACAAACGGTCGAATATGATTCCTCGCTGGAATAGTAGACACATCGAGCTTAATAATTTTTGAATATCGGCAACTTACTCGTATTCCCCATCCGCGTAGGCGAGAATCTCTGATTTACCATCGTGTGTTTGTTCCTTTTCCAAAACTGGCAATCCATGTGGTCCAACAATCTACGAAAATTGATCATTTTCCATATGCACACGCAGATGCTGAGTGAGTAGCTTACACACGTAATTATAAATGCACACGTAGTACCCACGTACATATTCACAGAAGCAAAGAAATAGATATATATCTTTAATTCAATTCGAGCAAGAACTATCGTAGGTATATTTGATACTACG
>LUCW03000803.1:17500-40000 GCA_001586965.3 Sphaeroforma sirkka | reverse complement strand
CCGCATACTTGGCCATTGCGTATAGCAGTAACGCGGGTCTGTACCATGCTAACCTACATACACATGCACATCTCTCGTCACTTGTGCAGGTGGAAGCGGAGATCAAGAGCGAACGCGATGCTGTGGAGGCGAAGATAATAGAGGATTTGGATAGCATGCAGAATGCACAAAAGGTGCGTAGCACACACGTCCCTTCTGCTACTTGTTGAAGTTATGTCTTCGCATTTTCCCTTTTATTGGCACAAAGCACGTGTACTCTGATGTATATTTGCGTGTGTGTGTATGTGTGTGTGTGTATGTGCAACTATGCTAGGATATTCGTATAGTTGTGACATAGCCTATATATCATCTCTATCAACACCCATGACAAAGTGTACGAGACACTTGCACACACCTACACACACACACACACACCTACACACACACACACACCTACACACACACACATACACATACACACGACCGTATATCCATACACAGCACTGCCAGAAGCGTCTGAAGGACCTGGCTCAGGAGACAAGCGCGGCAGACCAAAGAGTCAAAGAATTACAAGCGACCCAAAGGAAGCAACAGGAAGAGAACGAGTCACTCACGACACAGGCAGAGGTCCTGCAGGTGGACATCGCTGCGCTGGAGGGCGAGGTTGCACAGGTGGGTGCTTGCGTGGGATGTGTGTGTGGATGGATATGAGTATGTGCATATGTATGTATATGTGCATGTGTATGTGTATGTGCATGTGTATGTGTATGTGTATGTGCATGTGCATGTTTTTAATGTATGCGTAAGCATTTTTGGATGATTTGTGTGCGTGTGCACGTTTGTGATACAATCGAACGCAGACGCCCTACAGGAAAACATAGCTGCGCTTGAGAACGAAATTGTATAGGTGTGTCGCATCGTTTATGTGCATGGTTTATGGTTATATGCATGTATGAATGTATGTGTACATGCATGCACGCGTTTATACATATATATGTATATATATATATATGCCTGTATGTATATGTGTTTGCCAGAATGGAGCATTTATGTAGAGACCTATCTATATATTCGTGTAGGGTCATACGCCTTTTCTCTAACGAAATAATGTTATCACATAACAACCCAGGTAAGCGGAATTGTGGCTAATGCGGAGAAAGACCGCGACGAGTCTACGGAAGCCTTGGGTCGTATGGAGGAGAACTTTGTGGACTTAGAGAATCAGCTGAACAAGATGACCGCGGAGAAGAACAAGCAGATGAGTTTGGTAGATGCGCTTGATGAGGAGGTGCGTGATACATCAGTATATATATATATATATATATATATATATATATGTGTGTGTGTGTGTGTGTGTGTGTGTGTGTGTGTGTGTACTTGTTTGTACACAGTTTATAGTGTTGCATAGTCGACGGAAAGTTCGTAGTCCGCTTGCATATTGTCGCTTTGCGCGTGGTTATTGTTAGTTTTGTATTATTACACTGTAGCTTTCTGGGCCATTTCGAATCCCGCTTACCATTTTTGTTGGTTTTGGATCATTTTATCATTCCACTGTTTATTTCTGTAGAGATTTGTTCACAAATTGGCCTATTTTACAGGCTTGGATCATATATCTATTGAGATCTGTGCCATTTTTATCCCATCTTGATAAAGTATTTTTATTTTTGGACCATTCTACTATTGAGTTCTGTCCCATTTTTATCCCAGTTTCATCTATTTAATAGATTTTTGGATCGTTCCACTAATAATATCTGTGCTATTTTATCCAGCTCGCCTTGTACGAACAGGAAGCCGATATCCGAACCGCACGCAACAACGCCGACGTGAATGAGTTGAAGAAAGCGATTAAAGAGGTAGTTATACAAAGTCTGAAGTTCAATGTACAAAAGTCTTTATGCTTAATGTGCAGTCTTTATGCTATTGAGTTAAATGTACAATCCTTATATTAATGAGGTAGATATACAAAGTCGCTATGTTATTGAGTTAAATATACAAAGTCTTTATGTTAAGGAGTTATTTATAAGAAGTCTCTATCTTAAAGAGCTATATACGCAAAGTTCTTTATTGAGTATATAGTATAATTGTCCAGCGCACATTCTACAGTCGCAAAAGTCAAGGTTCTGCTCTGTAGTCAAACACCCCACCCAACCGCGCTACAGAAATATTGTTATGATGCCGTTGGTATGTATCGTTTGGTATATATATATATATATATATTGTGTGGGTGTGGCTTGTGTGGCGTGTGCGTTCATGTATCAAGGACTAGTGCACAGTATTCACAGTCCCGGGAATCAAACGTCCAGCACAAAATACTCGAGCACCTCAAAATATTTGTGATTATACATATATATATATATATATGTGTGTGTGTGTGTGTGTGCGTACATATGTATTCCTGTTTCATGTACGCATGCTCAATTATCGCTATCTCATGCATGGAACGTAAATGTCACTTCCCTGCGTTCTCTCTCAAGGTCCCTAAGAAGTTCGAGAACGAGTTCAAGCAACTCAAGGCTGCTTCAGAGAAGGACATTCTCGGTGCACTCAACCGTACGCTCGAACGCCATACCAAGGAGCTGCAAGAGAAGGTAGGCACGCACTCTGCATATGTGTGTTGGAGTAGGAATATATATATATATATATAGTAAACTAAGTGGGTGTATCTGTATACTTTTGAGAGAATATACATACAAGAAGTTGAGTGGTTACTTTATCTTGTATATATTTTAATATTTTGTGTATGTATACATGTATGTGTATACATGTATATATATATACATTATGCTGAACTCTGATTCCCGTCTTTTAGTATACCAACATATTAGAATGTCCTTTTAAACGATCACAACAGCTATCTGCATGTAGGCGGCCACCATACAGTAGTAGATGTGTGGTTATAGATACGTTTATTTGCACCATTGTACCTACTGCAGAACAACCGCGCACTTGAAGAAGCCACTATCAAGCACACCACCGATGAGGGTGTGGTTGTGGCACTGGATACCAAGCTCAAGGAACTCAAGGCCGGAAAGAAGGACTTGGAAGTACAGGTATGTCGTTCGTATGTCTTGAGTGAGTGTGGTTGGAAGTATATGTGCATACTAATATATATATATATATATATATATATATATATAAATATATATGTATATGTATATATATATATACATGTATATGTATATACATAATATATATATATATATACATCACGTATGAATAACTGGGGTCTATGTTGTATCGCGAGTTGCATTTGCGGGTCTATTTTCTACTTGCTGTATCTGTGCGATGCAATATCGTTCCAACATACAGAATACTCTGTGGATTTGCGATTGATGTGTTTTTAAGAATTCGCACTAGACGATGTACTGCATGGGCTCTATAATAAGACAAGTGTATGCAATTATGCAAACATGACGTATATATATATATATGTATATATATATATCATATATTCATATATATATATATATATATATATATATATATATATATATATACATATATATATATATATATATATATATATATATATATATATATATATATATATATATATATATATATATATATATGTATGTATGCATGTATGTATGCATGTATGTATGTGCATGTATGTATATGTATATATATATATATATATATAATCCTTATGTATATATATACATTTTTTATGTAAATGTACATATTTGTATGTGTATATACATCACAAATTTTACTGGTAAATGCATGCATGTGTTCGTACATTACATGTACACATACATATGCATACATGCGTTCTCAAGCTGGTCCAAGTATGCATATCTATATGTACTTTCGTGTACACTTGTGCATACTTTTTTACATTTATTTCTTGACTGGTGCAAGCATGTATAGCTATGTATCTTCTCTGAAACACTTGTTCATTTATACACATGAGAACCTCTAATATCAAAAGTACAAGCAATTATTCAAACTATCTATACACACTTGAACATTTACATACTTCAAATACTTTTTTTTTTCTATATATGCACATACACATTTATATGCATATGAATTTATTTATTTATCTTAACGCACTTAACACACTTCTATACATATAACCATTTATTATTTATATACACCTACGCATTGATATACATATGAAATTTATCTATTTTCTATATACAATTCTTTATTATCTATATAAACTCACACATTTATACACTTATATACATGCATACGTCAGCAACAAGCCCTATTGGAGTCGAATGAGACTGTGCTGGATTTGGCGGCTCAGTTGGAAAAACGCAGGGCCAAACTCGCGCAATTGCGCATCGTTTATAACGATACGAAGGAGGAATGTGCGAAGAAGATACAGGATGAGGAAGCCAAGTATCAGGAGGGTAAGTCATTGTTTATCTCGACAATATATATATATGCATGTACATATATATATATATATATATATATATATATATATATATATATATATATATATATATATATATATATATATATATATATATATATATATATATATATATATATATATATATATGTATGTATATGTATGTATGTATGTATACATTGCATACGTATATATAATATATATGTATATATTATGTGTATGTATATATATATATATATATACATACAAATACATATACTTATTGGTTTTTGTTTATACTTAGCCCCTAATATACGTATATTCGTATACGTATATACAATTATATTTTTATATCAATACACACATAAATATATACATGTTCTACTTCTCAATATACATTGCTCATTCTCATCTCCCCACGCCCCGCAGTCGAAGGTTACAGATCCGGCGTCGTGGCCGTGCAGGATAAGCTGGAGAAGACCATTGAGGAGTACGCCAGGCTGCTTGACTATGCCTCTAACGGCTTCAAACGAAAGCACGATGGGTCTGATGTCGAGTTAGACGCCAGTTTCCTGCAACCAACAAACAAACGGCCGCGCGTGGAGAGCGAAGACTCGTTCCATGTGACTATCACGGGTGTGGTGTCGCTTAAGGAAGTCGATCCCAAGGTGTGGATATAGGAGTGTGAGTGTGTGTGCATGGCATGGTTATGCAGCATGCGTGTGTGTTGGGGGTGTGTGGATACAGGAGTGTGAGTTTGTGTGCATGACATGGTTATGCAGCATGCGTGTATGTTGGGGGGGGGTGGATACAGGAGTGTGAGTTTGTGTGCATGGCATGGTCATGCAGCATGCGTGTGTGTTGGGGGTGTGTGAGACCACCGATCAGTCGTGTGAACTGGCTGGTGGGTGTATGTAGTGCGTATCTGTGTGTGTGTATAGAAGGGTCTGTTTTATTTTCTGCTGGTGTGTGTATGTAGTGTGCAGAAGGGTCCGGTTTTATTTTTCCGCTTGTGGATGTATGTAGTGCATCCTGTATATGTGAGTAGAATGGTCTGTTTTATTTTCTGCTGGTGTGTGTATGTAGTGTGTATCTGTGTGTGTGTAGAAGGGTTTATTATATTTTCTGCTGGTGTGTGAATGTAGTGTGTATCTGTGTGTATGTATAGAAGGGTCTGTTTTATCATCTGCTGGTGTGTGTATGTAGTGTGTATGTGTGTGTGTATAGAAGGGTCTGTTTTATCTTCTGCTGGTGTGTGTATGTAGTGTGTGTGTGTGTGTATATATATATAGAAGGGTCTGGTTTATTTGCGTTGCTGTTCGTCTGTTGGTTCTTTTGCGTATATGGATGTGTTTGTTTGTGTTTATAATTCTGGTTGTAGTTTATATTAGGGGTTTAGGGTTTATACTTTTGTAGTTGTCCTTATTTGAACTTGGACGCAGACTTTTGCAACCAAGTAGTAAATATACTCTGTTAGTTGGCGCGGATTTGTTCATTACCATCTCACCGACACACCACGTGCGCACATCAGCACGTGTCACACCAAACATGTCAAACAACCACGTGCAAGTAATTACACATACACATACACATGCACATACACATACATCACATACACATACACATGCACCTATCAGTGTCTTGTCTATCCTCTCATTCCATCAATTATGCGTTGCAGGGTACTAAGGTAGTGCTTGAGAACCAGACGGAAGAAGTGGTGGACCTCTCGGGGTGGCATCTCGTCGGTGTGTCGCATGACAAGGCAACCGCGCGATACGACTTCGACAAAGACGCGACTTTGAACGCAAGGGTGTGTAGTGTGTGAATGTTTGTTTGTGTTTGGCTTTGGCTTTGGCTTTGGCTTTGGCTTTGGCTTTGGCTTTGGCTTTGGTTATGGCTATGGCTATGGCTATGGCTATCTATGATATACCGTCGTGCTATTTAAGTATAGAGATACTTCCGTGCGTGTGTGAGAATAGTTCATTGCTCACCAAATCCTAAAACCTATAACCTCATCCGGGTGCGTTCCTATGCACGTGGGCAACGCTGTGTTCGCATCTTCGTAGTTTCGTACCAAAAAATATTTGTTAGCAATAAATTGCTTATTAGTGTCGTACATGAATTGCTTATTAGTGTCGTACATGAATTGTTTATTAGTGTCGTGCATGAATTGTTTATTAGTGTCGTACATAAATGTTTATTAGTGTCTTACATGGTTTATTAGTGTCGTACTATGAATCAGTTTCACAGGCGTTGTAGCTGTTATCCTGTACGAAGGAATGGTTCCTCTACTAGTGTCGTATGAATAATCCAAACACGCTAACAGTGTACTGTTGATTCTATCCTGCGAATGTCGTGCGCTTGTATTATCACTGATGCCGTATAACATACTAAACCCCTATAAGAAATCACTAAGGCTGTCCAAATTTATCCAATCCGTAGGCAACCGTGACCATCTACACCGACGAGGCTGACTTCAATCGCGCCATCGGAGCTGCATATCTGGTATGTAACAACGGCACAAAAGTGTACACATCTAAAGGCAACCTTGAATGGAGATGCGTTGCTCAAGTTGTGTACACATACATTGAGCTATGCATATCCCTTTTACGGCTGAAGGATCGTTGAAGTTTTGCCCTAAATCCTACAGACACACTAAGTGACACGTATACCCTTCAGAGTTGTAGGCTCGTGTTAAGTTTCGCCCTAAAACCCTAGATACTCTGAGATACGCATGTTCCCATATATAGCACTCCATGATCACTCACACACGTCATATTGGACGTACTCACGCGCCGGGAGTTCGGTGTCGCATATTGAGATGCGGTGGCGTGAACTGCGCTGTTACGGTTAGTTGCCTCGAATATACCGTACACCTATACATCGGTCGCCCCTTCTGTATATACAGTGGAAAACCGATCCTGTGTGGAGTGCTTCTAAGGAAGGCCCGAGCACGATGAAGCTCTACCACGAAGGTGGTCTGGTATCCGCCGCAACCATCTCGGTCGATGAATCTGCAGAGCAGTCTGAAGGCTGCAGTATCATGGTATGCATTGTAAATGACATTGATAGATGATAGCACACCACACATATATATATATATATATATATATATATATATATGTGTGTGTGTGTGTGTGTGTTGTGTGTCTGTGTGTCTGTATGTATGCATTTATGTATGTATGTATATATGTATATATGTATGTTAACTTTGATATGTGTTGCTGCCAATTACTAGTGCCTGTCCCCCTGTAGTTTCACATGCTTCGCATCCAATAGTCTTTCACCTTCACATAAAATCGTAAATGAACAACGCTCTCTTGAGAAGTTTATATCCAACCTGACCAATCTCATGTCTTTCACTTTCTCTGTGAACAGTAGTTCGTATTGTGGCTTATTAAGCTAGAACGCTCTTACTTTGATATTGGTGCCGGAATGAGCATACTGTATCGACCGTTGTGCGAGTATGGTGTTGCCAATCGCATCACCCAGAAATTTATGGTTTATGATGGTAGTACTATCTGTATGTTTACTATCTGTACGTTGTGTACATAATAAGTTACACAGCCCAATGTATATGTACTTGAACTCGACGCATATAATGGCACACTGAGCTGTAAGAGATTCAATTGTCTGTCCGTTTGTATGTACACTTGATGTTAGATTGATTTGGTACCGTGTAGGTATGTCCGCCAGGGATTATATGTATATTCTTCACTGGTCCCAGTGTCACTTCTATCTCTACTTCGTTGACCAATTGCATTTCACTGCCTGTAACAATCTCTTTGACTAACCATACTCAATCTCATTTTGCTATAGTAACGCGGTGGATCCGCTCGCAGGACTTGGAGATCGATAGGCAGCCTACAACCACCCGTACTCATTGGGCAAGCACATGATGTACTAGCCGTACGTTTCTCATGCTCTTCATTCCGTGTGGATGCACATGTCAAGTTTATCTGTATGGGTGGATACCGTACTATCTGACGAGTATTTAATTAAGGTAGATTGGTGTATGCTTCCTTATAACATCCTGGATGGAGGCCGGTGACACTATCTGTTTCTTGGCCAATATTTCTTATGAATTTGTGGGGAAGACGACCTAATCTTACGGATGTGATGTCGAATCGATCGAATGCCCGTGCTGCTATGCGCGTAGTTGGATATACCCTTGTGTAAGAAACACTAACCACTTTGAAGTATATACATGGACATACAGCGTTGTAAGCCTTTTTCTGATACTCGTTTACATATGGATACTACTCTGCCAATGGGGAACTTGTGCGAGTTTACATTTTGTCGACCGCGACACGAACAATAAAATAGACTAGTTTATATGAATTTGCATAGCTTTCTATTTTTGGAACAGTTATGTTCTGTTCTTTTGAATGCCATGACATTTGACGATTTCAAAAGCCAATATTGTAGCCTTCTCTTAATTAAATTATCTTCTTTTCTTTTTTTAAACATATTTTTACTATCATTATCTCATCAATATCGGATTGAATTTTAAAAATTAAAATAAATATCATGCAATCCTGCATCATGTGGGTCGAAACAATTAGGTATGTACTATTTGTACCACACAAACTAGTCTGGTAAAAGAACTTAGGTAGGCCTTACTGATAATATTAAATATAACCGTTATAACATTCTAAAATTGAATAAATATGCGTTTACGTTCAACTTGTATCGATGTTCTGAACGGGAGTAAAATTATTCCCGTCGCTGCCTTCTACTATGTACATATTTTAAAATTCTAGTCAGTACCGACCACCGACTCTACTCTTTGTACTATGGAACTTTTTTTTTTAAATATAATAAATTTGTATTTGTTTCGTTTGTTTGTTTTTAAAACAAACAAAAAGGATTCTGATATTATGTGTGTATATAAATTTATACAAATGTATATATATATATATATATATATATATATATATAAATTTGTCCTTTGACCACTCCTTGGATTTTCTCATGTGACATTATACGGATATGTCGTTTTATATACAACCAAGGTTACAGCAAACAGTTTAGTAGTGATCCGTATAGACGAGTTGTGAGATGCCTGGATCAATTCAAAGACCACTGACTAGGATATAATACAACACCTGCCAGAGATCCCATCCCTGCACTCCTGATTACAAATCCTATCAGAATACTATGTGCGGGACTTCCGAAAGCAGTGGGGTCCACAGGAACCACACACATGAGAAAAAATGTAGTGGCCGTGACTGTTTTGTAAATGCACCTGCTGGCGTGAACGTACCATTGACAGAGACTGTTCCATGTGATGCGATACAGATCGAGGATGGGATATCTAATCACACTATCACAATAGCAGAAAGTAACAATCGTCAGGCAGTCTCGGAATATACGGAAATGAAGCTGGGGACCCAGAATTCGAAAGGAGTTGATCCGGAATCTGAAAATACGGGCTTCTCAGAGATCTGGACTGCCTTTCAAAGCGTATATAAAACAAGAACTATAACTGAGGAAGAGTATTTGCGGCTGTCTTATTGGATGTCTGGCATGAGCTTTGGGATAACAACTGCATGGTTCGTTGCAGCCTACACGGCCTGTGGAATGTTGATAGAGAAACAATCCCAGAAACCATACAAACTTCAACCTGGAGATTACAGCATAGCCCTGCCCATTTTGCAGTATACCACTCTTGGTTTCACTGCTTTACTAACTATCGGTCTCTCTGGGATATGTCTGTGGAACGCGGAATATTCACTGGTGAAAACTCGTGGGAAACGGTTTGTAATTGGGTTAGCTGTCTCCGCCTTAACGACACTACTCGGCGTCTTAGTGGGCATTCTTGGGAATTTCTACGAATTCTCTACTACAACGGGTGTATCCGGTTGGATTCGGCAGATAGGGTATCTAGTTGGTGGTGTATCTGTTGTTTCTCTACTGGCATCGCGGCAGAGTTTTTTATACCATCTGTTCCTCGGAAGTCAGTTCGCCCTTCGACATCTAGATGCCATATGGTACCTTACCTATATTTTTTGCGTGCTACCTGCGTTGATTCTGTCTATAGTATACACAACAATGACTCTATCCAGTATCAGCACACATTATAAGATGCTTTTTAGTGCTTCTTATTTCCCATCGCTCACCGTGCTGGTTTATTACGCATACAAGTCACGAAGGATAGGCAGTGGATATGGCCACTGGGGCAGCTGTATGCGATTAGCGATATTTCTCACTGTGGTGAGTGTCAGCCTTCGGATTATCGTAGTATATTTGTTACCTCCCAACTCCAAAGGGAAGCCCACTGACTGGACGAGGCTTCTCTCACGGTTTGGTCATATGTACTTGGTTTCAATAGCTATAAATGAATCCCTTCTGTCGATTGCCATCTTGGCACTACTAGATGTACAACCGCTCGACTGCCTAGATCCTAGGATAACCTACCGAAGCACATTCCCAGCAAGCACACCGATGCCCATTGTCCAACAAGCTGTACAAACAAGACGTATACTGAACACAGCTACACCAATATCCGTTGGTCAAAGTCCACGATGTACAAGTAGGGAGCCACGAATCGACTCACACAGAGGTCACCGCAAGAATAAGTACCGAAGGGGAAGTATCGGTGGTATACCCGTCGAAACGGTTGCGAGTGATCACTTGCTCTCTAGTAAGGTTCCGGATTCTTCAAATAATTCAATACACAATATACCCGAGTCACTGTCGGGGTCAGTCATGCCTCACTAGGCACAGTCAGAATTTACTTCAACATTGAACAAATATGGTTTACGGAGCGCAGCCACAATAATAGAGTGAACTACATAACATATCTGTCAAATCAAGAATACAAAATTGTCCCAATAAAGGCTCCGCATATATATGACTACTAGCTATATTTGATGAAAGCATATTTGTAGTTGGCCAGAAGTGCATTGAGTTTGATCAACCAATAGTAAAGCGTCTGCATATATCTCTTTACTAGCTATATTAGAAAAAAACATATTTCTGTAGTCTACCAGAAGGTGCACCGAGTTTGTGCAACCAAAGCTACGCTCGGAGACAATGTCAATTGTATTGTATGGCATTGTAGTTTTGAAGGTGCTACGATCATTTGACACAATTACGAAAACAAATCCATTCATTGCTAAAAATATGTGACTTTCCAAGACTTTTACTTACTTTCCCTTTTCTAAACCCCAATAATTAGAGCTCACTGAGATGAAAATCAGCACCGACATGACCGGCTGGTTTGTAGATACATAGCTAGTATGGCACACAGGGGAAGAATCTGCCCCTTTGAGGGTCATATTCTGATCAATAATGTGTACTCGACAATTGTTCAATCCCGATTTTTACATCGGCTACGAGTTCTTCTCGTTATTCCCAACAGTTTTCTTCGGTTCAACTTTTCAAATCGGCTCAGAGAGCCAAATAATAGGACTTTTTCAAATATGATCTTTACTTCATATCGGTGACAGTATATTTTAGCTATGGAGCACTTCACGTCGTTTTGGAGCTTTTGAGGGCAAGGCGAAGGGAACTGCCGGTTCACGTCATTGGATTTTGAAATGTGCGGCACATAAATTCGAAACAAAGAGGAAGGTAAAGGAAGGAAAAGGCCTGAAGGGCCTCTGTTTTTAACTTATTATGATACAGCAATGTAATAGAGGTTGTTGAAGTGATTGGTGGCAAGGTTTACACTTTGACACGACCGGGAAAGCGTCATGGGAGTGCTACAACTTTAATAGGGGTTTGAGAATAGCAACAAAGTGTTTTTCTTTCAATTGATAAAGACCTCGATCCCGCCTCAAAGTACATTACTAGAACCTTCGCGTCGCATATCAGTTTGACTTTAAGCCATTTGATGTTTACACAACTTCTAAAAAAAAAAAGCACATTGGTTTGTACGGATCATGAATTTAACTTGTTGTCACCACGATATAAAGATGAATATATATGTACCACACACACACACACATATATATATATATATATATATATATATATATATATCAATATATCATCATATATTATATATATATATATATATATATATATATATATATATATATATATATATATATATGTATATATATATGATCATTATACATATGTATGCATATATATATATATATATATATATATATATATATATGTGCATGTGATGTGCATGTATGTGTGATGATGTATATATATGACGTGCATATATTATATATTATATATATGCATTATATGCATATATATACATATTATGCATATACAATATTACATATGTATATGTATGTATGATATTGGATATTGATGATATGGATATGAATATTATATGATTATGTATATGGTATTATATATATTATTATATGTATATATGGATATATATATATTATATATATATATATATATATATATATATATATGATATGATTATATATATATGTATGACAGATGGATATATATGATATATATTATATATATACATATATGTGCATATACATATGCATATATGTATACATATATATATATGTATATATATATATATATATATATATATATATATATATATATATATATATATATATAAACATATATACATATATACTTACATATATATATATATATATATATACGTATATATATATACATATATATATATATATATATATATATTATTGTTTTGCAGAATTAAATATAATAATCAAGACCGAACAATCCTATAATAAATATATGAGCTCATGATAGTATAGTCTAGTGGAATCTCCATTTACAGGGCATAATAATGTTAATCCATCAAACACTAAAAGATGCATATGTTTAGGGAAGCTGGGTTCACTGTTAGTATATCAAATTAAAATCCACTCACAGATATTATCTGTCAAAACTCACTTGCTGAACCCCAAACAGCCCCAAGACGAATATGTGTGCTTATGATAGTATAGCCTAATAGGATATTGATTTGTAGGACACCACTATGGTTATATATACACCTCCCTCGTATCATTAATATTGCATGCCATCTGTTCAAAAATGTAGTCAATATTGTGTACAACGAAATAATCGGTACAAAAATACATAGCCAAACATTGTTCAACTTATGAAAAATTCAAAATTAACAAGAATGTACTATTAAAAAGCCTCTGGGAGAGTCTGTGAGACTGTCTGAACTTCTGACTTCTGAACTTCTGAACTTCTGAAGTCTCAACTCTCTTGAGTCCCAACTCTTGTCTTGTTCACAAGACAGACGTATTAGCTGTATTTACAGTTATTGAAGTCTGAAGTTCTGAACTGAAACTTTGAGGTTTTGAAGTTTGAGCCTCTTTTGAGATAAAATGTTTTTATTTAAAGTCACCTGTAATAGATAAATTTCAGTGGTCAGTTGGTCACTCTAAGAACGAACATAAATATTACTAATTATTGTCACTTTTTATTAGTTTACTTTTAAAAATAAGACTTGTAGTGAACATTTCAGCTCGATCAGCACCAATCATAATTGTTAATATCGTATATCCATAGCCTTCTGAATACAAGAACACATAGTTGCAATTTTTTTTCCTATACCATTGTGATATTTTGTTTTTTTTTTGTCTTTTTCTAAAACACACCCAAAACCAATCATAAAAGAAAAAGTTTAAAAAAAAATGTTATACAGCAGTAGGAACCAGGTTGTTCATCCTGATTTTGGCAGATCATGACTCAGCCAAAACCGATGAGTTTCCAAAAACGATATTCTGGACATGTAGTGGCCCTATATTTAAATTAGTAAAATGGACTTTTGCCCGGCCCAATTGTTTACATTCTAGGTAAAAATGTACCTTTTCGACTTTAGCTTACATAGAATAAAAAAATTCTTACCCATAAAACTTTGACTTAGACATTGAAATCGAAAGGCCTGGCCAATACATCGCTCCCAAAGTCCCGGATTGGGAACCGATATTTTGGCTTCACAATAATAGGTCTGCACCAAAAATATAGCCGAATATTATTACCAAAATCGTTTTTTTTTTTTAAAGTGACTAAATGTCATAGCCCTCTAAATTTTTAGTAGTAAATTGAAGCTATGATTGTGTATATATTTATTTAGAAAAAATGTTGTCACCCTTCTACCCCCTCCCCCCCCGGAACCCCAGTATCTGATCCCTGAGAACGACCTGGTAAATAGGCTGGTACTTACTGCTGTGCAGGATGTATTTTTAAATTTGTTTTCATATTTGTTAAAATTATAAAAAAACAACAACAATATGTACACAAATTTACGAACAAAAGTTGAAAAGTTGGTTGTTCATGTGTGTGCTTTTATAGTATTTACAAACATCTGAAACAGACAACAGCCTTAGCCTCCTCAGCCTCCACTCGCAACTGATAAGTTGTTAGCAAGAGTGGCGTGTACACGTTGTGAACTGCAATTTGTAATTCAGAAACTATACATTCATAGCACTTTGTTTATCGCTTTGACATTACTCAACTCGGTGGAATAGTAAGTGATACCCGTTCACCTGCAAAAAGTTGCCTTCACGATCATTTCGCGAATAGAGATTATGACAGCACAGGTCGATCCCTATTTGATCGATGACCCTTCCGGGCACACTTTTGGAAACATGCATGGTCAAAAGAACAAGCAACGAGAAATGGGAGAAGAAAAAGAAGTCGTAAAGTCATACAAGAAAGTAAGCAAAGTGTTCGCAAGCAGATTAGTAGAATTAAAGCAGTCAATTGTTCCAACTAGCTCTAAACCTGGTGCTTCAATAGATCTCCAAGAAAAAGCCGCAGTTATAGAAATCCAACGTTTGGATTTCGAGCAGTACTTAGTGGATATCCAGGAAATGATTTCGAGCTACTAAAGCGATTGCAACCATATATACAAGTACACCTAAAATTACATCAATACATATAAATATATATATATATATATATATACTTGCGTGTTTGTGTCTATATATATATATATATATATATAGATGTACATATAGTTATATATATATATATGTGTGTGTGTGTGTGTGTGTTATATAGATATATATATATATATATATATATATATATATATATTATCGTTCCTTTTATTTATTAATATTGATATTATTCTTACTATTATTGTTGTATTTTTGTATTTTTATAGCACTATATATGTATATTACAATATATATATATATATATATATATATATATATATATATATATATATATATATATGATGTGCGTGCGTGTGCGTCCGTGTGTCCGTGTGTCCGTGTGTCCGTGTATATACTTATATATATATATATATATATGTGTATTGTGTGTGCGTGTGTGAGTGCGTATGTATGCATGCATGTGTCCAGTGTTTGTTTGTGTATGCTTGCGTGGAGAGGGTGGGCGGGTGCTGGTGAGGGTAGGGATTGTTGTTTTAGGTGATATATGTGTGGTATGTGCAATTGTGTCAGGATATATGCATGTTTATAGATATGTATGTAAATGTTTTATATCTATATGTATATATATATCGTATACGTTACATACATATATATATATATATATATATATATATATATATATATATATATATATATATATATGTATGTATGAACGTGTATATATATATACATATACAAATATATATAGCTATAATTATATATACATATAGATATATAAAAATTGCTCACATATCTATAAACATGCATATATCCCAACACAATTGCACACTATATATCCGCTCATACATATATATATAGATATATATGAACTTTTTTAAACATATATATATATATATATATGAACTTTTAAATATATATATATATATATATATATATGCGTGCGTATATATATATATACATATATATGAATATATCTATTTGTATTTGATTATGTATTGATATATATATATATGTGTGTGTGTGTGTGTGTGTGTGTGTGTGTTCGTGTTCGTGTTTGTTATTTTTGTGCATATACATATATATCTAAATACTTAGTCAATTGGATATTATGTGATATTGATTACCTCAGAAAACCCGCTTTTTTGTGTGGTTTTAAGCGATCGTATTATGGCCAAGAGTATTGCGTCTGATGCCTTTGATTGACCTTTCAGATGACCATCAGTTCTCCCCCGGGGGTACAGAAGAAGCAAATTTCAATCTCTCAAGGTACGTACTGCGTGCAATCAGTGAACACTGTATTTTGCTATGGACACACATTTGTCTATAAAGTAATTTTGATGCACGCTGAGGTGATATATAGTTACTTATGTGGTGATGGATAGGTCTGTGCAGAATGAAAATAGGCCCTTGTTTGTGTGTCATTGTTTTGCTTTACGAATAATTATATGGTCGTGGTGTGTTTAATTCTACCTACTAATGAAACAACTATCCTGAGTGTACTGCTGGGCTGGTATGACTGTTCAAAGCGGCTTATAGCACATTGTAGTAGATTGGCAATGTATCTAGTAGCGAACTTTACATTCGGGTGAAAGGGTCTGTGTTAACACCGTACCTACACAATCTCAAGACTTCCTCGCCCCGAGTCCCCGGTCCACACCTCATGCAGACACTAACCCTGAACTACTTTGCCTCGCATAAATCCCTTAGGCACGGCTACCACCACGGCACAACACGTGCCCGGAAGTACCGCACTTTCCTCAGACGGGGCCATGACGACACAAGCCGCCAGTAGGACCACCAGCGACCCAGACTCAGTCACAGGTAACCCTAACAGACGCACACGGTACACCCCACGCACAGTAAGGCGCGCATCTAACTCGCCGCCAAGCAAAACGTATACGACTTTGGCCTCGGCAGAAGCCCAGCAGCAGCACACAGCGGTGCCTGAGTGGCAGTACGTCCCGCGTGATCAACGGGGAGTGGCCCGTGAGCGTGACCACCGCGACATGCACCGCACAGCGTATAACAAGTCGCCAGACTCTGCGGGCCGGCAGAGTTCTGTGGAGCGAGATAGAGATGGCGACGGCTACGCTGCGCGGAAACGAGTGGCGCGAGGGTATGATGATAGTGCTAGTACGGGAACTAGACAATCGAATAGCCGGCACGCGGGAGAGCGGGACTCGCGGGTGTCAAGTAGACAGAGCGAACGGGTGAGCAGCAGACAGGCGGACAGGGCACCCCCTGTGCGGGTGGGTAGCAGACAGATGGACCGGGAGAGGGGCAGTGGGCACGAACAGAGCGAGGGCAGGGTCTATAGTAGACAAATAGAGAGGAATGAGCGGAGCGCCAGCCGGCAGGAGAGGGACACGTCCGAGCGAAACCGGCCCAGCCACCGAACCTCGAGTGCACGCGCACCTCTGGCGGAAGGGAAGGATGATACGATCACACAGAACACGCGAGAGCGAGAGCGATACGAAGCGTACTACAACAAGGACGGCTCGCGCACGCCCAAGGCCCTACGGCGGAAGAAGAGCACCTCTCAGTGTACTGCGATGGGGACGATAACCGATGAACCAGAGACGCCCAGAGGCTTGCGGGAGATCACCGACCGGAGCGCAATCCGGCGAAGCAACTCGCGTAACCGGCGCAGCGCCAGTCCCCGGCGGGTGGGTGTGAGTGGGACGAAAGCCTCGCAGGAGATGCGGGCGAGTGACGGTAGGGATATCAGTAGGCAAGAAAGCAGGGTGACCGTGTCACGGCAGGCGGAGTCCCGTCAGAGTTTATCCCGCCAGACGGAGCGAGGGCGTGAGTAAAGGCACCGGAGGAGTCGCACAGGACCGGACGTAGGCGCGAGAGCTCAACGGTATGTGATGGGGTGGATGTGGGTATTGTGTGGTGTAGTTGGGTTTGTAGCGTGATGGATGTGTGTGTGTGTGTGTTTGTGGTGCATGAGTGTGTTGTTGTCCAGTGGCTGCTTGTGCTCGTAGGTGGGTACTTTCGGGCGGCTTGTACGTGGGAAATAGTGAGCGTTTTGTATTTTGTTTGTGAGTGACAAGTGTGCACTTTGCCTGTTTAGGCGTTGTAGCCAAACTAATTTCAGTACCAATATATATATATATATATGTATGTGTGTGTGTGTGTGTATATATATATATATATATATATATATATATATATATATATATATATATATATATATATATATATATATATATATATATATATATATATATATATATATATATATATATATATATATATATATATATATATTTATATTTGTTTTTATATATACATATACATATACATATACATATACATATACATACACGTGGGTAGATGTTTCTGAGATGGTCATCAAATCGGTTCGCGTATATTGATTACATATGAAGTTTTCCATACATTTATTCATTACACCTTATATCCCTATATTCCACTTCATCACACTGACAGCAAGTGATTTATTCTGAAGAAGGTCGGCGGAACGTCTTCATAGCCTGGTCCGGTAGTCGATACGCACGTATGTGTTGTACTTTGCTTGTCTCGTGATATGTATTCTACAAATCTAGGTCGTTGTGAGTGTGCTTCGCTTCGTTTGTCCATGCGCCTATTGCCTGCTTCAGACCCGTGTGTATGTATTCATTAATATTTATCCTTCATTGTTAGTGTCCTTGTACACCTCGAGTGCTTGGCCTTGATTTCTACTCTAGCCAAGAACATGTTGATTCCATATTAGTGTTGGTTTATATTTAGTTCGTACTATGGTTTCTCGTGGGATTGTTCCCAGGCAGTGAGACGAGGCCGCAGAAAGGGTCGCTCTGTGTGTGTCTCCGGATTCCATACTTGACAAGTACCACTCACGGTGACAGAAGCCAGCCTTGATAGTCTGTATATCTTTGTGTCGAATCACTCATAGACACTCTTTACAATAACTTCCCAGTTGACTAACTGTGCAAGGGCTTCTCAATTGATACGCACTGCTATCACTTCTCAAATGGCATCACTCCTCAACTCCTGTACCTTACTTACACTACCTTATCTACACAGAGGTGGAAGTGATTGGTTCATGGGACCAGTGGCGGCGACCCATCCCACTCGTGTGGGATTTTGACCAGCACTACGCGGTGATAGACCTGCGCTGTGGAGAGTACGAGTACAAGTTCATAGTCGACGGGTTGCACACATACGACAAGTCCAAGCCGGTACGCGGCGACTGGTCAGGGTCGTATAACAACTATTTCACGATTTAATATACGACAAATACAATTCGATACAAATCAAATGGTTAGCTACCTCACGGTTAAGGTTACAGCTAACCCAAGCAGGTACAAGACCAGGGTTGAATAATATCTACATTACGATTGGATACGACAACCCCAATCTGGTACGAGTCGACTGGTCAGAGACGTATAACAAAACAAGTACGGCACGGTTCAGTATACGACAAATCACAAGACCACTGCATAACGAATACTTCACGATTTAGGATACCACAAATCGAAGCCTGTGTGAGACTGGTCCGGGTCGTATAACAACTACTTCACCATTTAAAATACGGCGAATCCAATCCGGTACGAGGCTGCTGGTCAGGGTCGTGTAGCAACTACTTAGGGTCCGGCAGACACTAGCAGGTACAAGACCTGAGTCGAACAACAACTACGGCACGAGTGGATACGACAAACCCAATGCGCACGAGACCACTGGACAGGGTCGCATAACAAACAACTACGTCACGATTCAGGATACGACAATCCAAGCCGGTGTGAGACTGGCCAAGGTCGTATAGCAACAACTACTTAACGATTTAGAATCCGGCAAACCCAAGCCGGTACGCGACGATTGGTCAGAGTCGTATGATAAATACGTCACGATTCAAATGGATAGGTGAAATAGGCGGGGGATGTGGGGTGCGGCACTTACCTAGGCAAGGGGTGGATGCTGGGTAGCGTTCAGTGCATTGTTAGCTAAGACATGCGGATCCATACAATGCATACCCACGAGTGTGTATTGCACACACCATGGATGTGTTAAACTGACTTGGCTTAGTAATAGTGAGCTGCCCTGTGGTACTTGGCTTAGTAGAAGTGAGCTGCCCTGTGGTCAGTGGCCCTGTGGTCAGTGACTCCAGCTGAACGACGAGTACAACGCTGCCTGTAGTGAAGTACCCTGTACTGACAAATGAGCCAGTATACTAGAGTGTACTAGCTTTTTTTTTTAATAAAAAAAAGCTAAAATGTCAATCAAGTATAGTCGTGTGACTCGCGTCTCAAGCAGTGTCTCGGTTGTATTTACCATTTCACGGTATTGTTGAATGGCGTGTGCCTCTACGTCTGAAATTGCGGTCTAGATATCTGGCCTTGTCGATCATGGGCAACGATACAATCTCTCCAGTCTTTGTCATGAAATGGCACATACCTATTTTAGTTTTTAAAAGAAATGTGACCTGTTGGAAGAGTTAGCTCATTTTTTTTTCAAATTGGTATTGTAGCCTGATAAATATTTAGGAAGAGTTACCTCTATTGTTTTAGAAATGGTACCTATAAAGAAGGAAGCGGTACATACCTATTCTAAAAAAATTGGTGCCACTTCTTGCTCTATACATTAGTATTGTCGCTTCTTCAGAATAGATACAATTTCTTTTAGAACAACTTATTTTAATCGATTGTCACTATATATTTGGTCTATGTGAGCGTGTAGGTATGTAGTGAGCGCGCCATTGTGGTGCAGGTTGTGGGAAAGGTATAATTAGACGAGAAAACTCAAAAAAAAAAAGTGCGTTGGTATCGAAACTATCTGGGTGCGAAATGGTACCAACTAAATAGGTGAGAAAATACGCTGACATTAACAAATTTCAAGGCAAAAGTCTCGACCTGCTTTGTATCGATCCTCTGATTGAAGTGTTCGCCAATGGGATGTGAGATAGGCTGGAGTATACATAGCGAATATAAAGAGCAAGTTTCATGGAGCGGTTTATAAATAGAAGCTGGGAGAAAAATGTTATGTGTATCGAGGTGTGTAAGTTGAACGCTGAACTTGGACCCGTTCCCAGCTACAAATAATAGATATATAGATATATTGATATGAAAAATGCCTCTATGATAAAAACAAGGGATCATCAGCCACAAAGCAGATATATCAATAAACAAAGGGATTGTATACGAGCTTTATACCAAAGGTGGAAACCAGAAAGTAGCTTTCTATAACGTCATGATATTGTACTCCACCGCTTTCTACAAGCTCAGATGACCCACTTCGATAAACTCATACAAATAGGGTATACGTCTATTCCAGGGCAAGCCCTGCATAATGCTCATTTGTACGAGAGGTTACATAGACACCCATTTATCGCATTGTATTTGCACTTTTGATGTTTGCCTGCATATTTTCCCGGTGGTCGCACTGTGTGCTTTTTGTCCATCCCCATATTAAATGGAATACTTTCGTTGCAAGATACTAGGAAGGTCACTCGGGAAAAGATAGTTCAAGCTCACTATATATCTGATGTAATAGGCAATTGAATCCCTCGAGTGGCCGATTTATATGTACGTACGGGATTAGACAAGTCTGAAACGTCATCGGTAGTATTACTAAGGGATTCAGACGTTCTTTTACAAACAGTCGATGCCCCCTTTTCTTAGTATAATGTCACAACTACATAAATTCGGAGTACCCTGCAAACAAGTACGCACCTGGAATATCACTGAAATGTGATATATGACACAAATGACGATCGGTATCATAGCCCCCCTCCCACCACCCCCGCCGAACAACAAACAACACATATTCCTTCAGAATGAGATAGTTTTAAGCCGCAGGCACTATGTGATACGAAAATTCCGGACGAGCACCCAACCTCGAGACTCATTACTAAGCAGCATACTTATCCTTGTGGTGTGTTCTTGGCAACGTTGTGGTAGCCATCAACACAAGGGCAGCAGACACACTCGTTTTTATAGTCCGAGATACGAAATTTTGTTCAGTACATAGTACTTAGCCTTCAAAAAACCCTAAACCCTGTTGAATTCAGAATGCTCTATGTGTAAATAGTGTAGTAGTAGAGGACTCTGGAGAGTATGGACTGGAATATTTTTTTACTTTTCTCCATTGAAACACATACATACCATCGATTATTTTATATGATACAGAGTCCAGTCTTATTATGATACAGAATCCAGTCAGTCTACATATAAGAACATAGATATAAAGCGAGTGTATACAGACATTATCTCCGTACAGTGTTGGAAACAGTATATGCATGCCCAGGAACAACTATAAGTGTCCATATGTTGTTACAGAGTTAGAGACAAGAGTATTCATCCCCAACAACAGTGAGTACGCTCCAGCCACTGTTAT
>LUCW03000803.1:0-15000 GCA_001586965.3 Sphaeroforma sirkka | reverse complement strand
TCAATGTCTATGTATATATGTACATATATATATATATACATATATATATATATATATATGTGTGTGTGTGTGATGTGTATGTGTGTGTATGTGTATAGGTATATGTATAACAGTATGCCTTTTTAATTTTATTTTGTATAAAATCTAACTCTCTGACTGATTGATTTGTTCTATTTTCCGAATAAAGTGAATAAACACCTCCCGTCGGATGTATAGATTCACTCCTTATGTTGTTTGGAAGTAATATCCACGCTCATCTCTATATGATCTTCTCGTGTATTGCTGCCCATACACCGCAAATGCGTTGAAGACCTCGCGTATGCAGAGGCAAAAGTACAACTGTGGGTATCGAAAGAACCATCACAAGTGGCGCCTGTTTCGTTCTTGTGTGGCAGTGATGTGGATGTATTTGTACATACAATGTATCATAGGTCGCTCATGTGTTGTGGTGCGGTTCAACTACAGAGTAATATGGGCTACCAAATGCTGCTGAAAATGGGGTGGAAGGGAGGGGAAGGTTTGGGTCTCCACAAGGACGGCAGGACAGAACCGGTCCGGTCCAACCCTGTCCTGGGTGCAATGGGTTTGGGCCGGTGGGACATGGAGATCACCACTGCGGGCCAGGCGACCGAGAGCAGAAAGCAGCTGATGAGCGAAATTGAAGAGACGGAAGAGCTTAAAGAGAGGCGCAAGCTTGAGGTGTGTGTAGTCGTGCGCTGCGTGCGCTTGGTGTGTCCAGTGTACAACCACGTGTGACTTGAGTGAAGTGTGTGATAAACCAATGGAGCAGCTTGTACAGTGAAGTATAAAGGCTAGAGACAGATCATATAACCACGTGTGACTTGACTAGAGGTGGAGCTGGCTTGCTTGACATCAGGTGTGGCGAGTGTGTGTGTGAAGTTTTAAAGGATGTTCTGACGGATGAGAGAGCGCGAAGAATCTAAAGTGTGTGCAGGAGAGGCAGTAAATGGCAATTGGCTTCAAGGGCATGTGCGCGTGTGTGTACTATAAGTGTTTAAAACTATAAGTGGTCGTGTTGGTGTGCTATAAGTTTAAATTTATAAGTGATTGGATTGGTGTGCTATAAGTGTTTGAAACTATAAGTGGTTGGATTATAAGTGTTTGAGACTATAAGTGGTTGGATTATAAGTGTTTGAAACTATAAGTGGTCGTGTTGGTGTGCTATAAGTTTAAATTTATAAGTGATTGGATTGGTGTGCTATAGGTGTTTGGAACTATAAGTGGTTGGATTATAAGTGTTTGAAACTATAAGTGGTTGGATTATAAATGTTTGAAACTATAAGTGGTTGGAATATAGGTGTTTGAAACTATAGGTGGTTGGATTTGTGTGCAATAAGTGTTTGAAACTATAAGTGGTTGGATTGGTGTGGCGAGGATCTGTGTTCAGTTGTTCTACGATATAGTTATAACTATTCGCGCGAGTGAGATTTTTTTTTTGGTTTTAAATTCGTAAAAACATTACTGCGGGCTGCTGAAGTAATACCAACTCCCATCAAAACAAACAGCCAACAATCCGGACCAGCTCGCATGCACGTTATTTCGAATTATACATGTGACATGTAAAGATACTGTGCTGCCGCATACTGAGTTGCTGTATTGAAATAGTGCTATGTATCTTTGTACCGTGCCCGCGTGCCACTACCATGCCCAGACCTAGAATGTATACTGGCGTAGATGGTCGCCTAGTTACAGCCCCATCTCTCTGCCCAGGCCAAGTGATAATAACAATAACAATTAACGCAATTGCCCACCTCTGCCCAGGCCAAGTGATAATAATAACAATAACAATAAACGCAATTGCCTACAGCTGCCCAGGCCAAGTAACAATAATAATAATAATATCAATTAACGCAATTGCCTACCTTTGCCCAGGCCAAGTGACAAATATAACAATAACAGTTAACGCAATTGCCTGCCTTTCCTCTGCAGGTAGAGAAAAAGGAGGAGATTGACAAAGAGATCAAAAAGGTCAACGAGGTGTTCTACTGCGCCGACTGTGTGAAGCAGTATGTGACGGTCATGCAATTCGAGAACCACATGAGTTCCTACGACCACCACCACACCAAACGCCTGAAAGAACTGGCGCGCAGAGAGAAGGCGAGGAAAGGGGGCGTTGGTATGTGCAGTTGTGGTATATTAAAGTGCTGTTGGTATCTGCAGTTGTGCTATATTAAAGTGATGTTGGTATGTACAGGTGTAGTATATTGAAGTGGTGTTGGTATGTGCAGTTGTGGTATATTGAAGTGGTGTTGGTATGTGCAGTTGTGGTATATTGAAGTGGTGTTGGTATGTGCAGTTGTGGTATATTGAAGTGGTGTTGGTATGTGCAGTTGTGGTATATTGAAGTGGTGTTGGTCTGTGCAGTTGTGGCATATTGAAGTGGTGTTGATATGTGCAGTTGTGGTATATCGAAGTGATGTTGGTATGTGCAGTTGTGGTATATTGAAGTCATGTTGGTATGACACAGTAAGGTTAGTCGAGAATCGCATGAGTTCTGTGACCGTCACCGCCACACACCATTGTCTTAGGCTACTCATAGAGGGGAAACGATTCATCTCGATGTACCTTAGTACTCTTTTACCATACATCTCCCGGGGACGTCTAATATACTGATGCTTGCGATAGGCTTTCGCTCGCTGTATGCTGGATGATTTGATACGATTCGATATATAAGCAATCCGAAACCAATCGATAAGTCGCCCAAAAGTCGTATTCTGTACATACCACCATGTATGTCTTCATGCTTTCTGCCCGTGTCCTTGCACAGGCGTTTAACACTTTGCTGGTTCGTTCTCTGTATGTCTTCATGCTTTCTACCCGTGTCTTTGCACAGGCGTTTAACGCTATGCTGGTTCGTTCTATACTGTCCATGTGTTCCACAGGATTGTCTAGGAAAAAGGAAGACAAAAAGATGCAACGGGAAATGGCCAAGATGTCAGCGTTCGCATCGGCCGCTCAGAAAAACACCCAATCACAGAGCACACACTCAGAGAGCCGGGACCAATCAGATCACAGCCTTGCAGCACCAGCCAATCAACAGACAGCCCAAAATAGAACCCATCCGCAACCAGGCGGCTCCTTCCAGCGGATTCAGAGCGAACCGCGCAGCATCAGCAACACCCACACCAGCCACAGCACCAACCACACGTACAATCACACGGACACCCGCAATGATACCCGTATGCCTCACACAGGCATGCAAGCTATCCCTGAGCCTTCGAGTGCCATGCAGCCACCCCCGCCCCCACCGCCCAACTGCACTCAGCCACCGCCACCGCCGCCGCCAATGGCACCAGCCGACCAATCGCAGCTCACCTCACTCGGGTCGGAGCTGGTACCAACTCCATCGCAGCAGATACCAACGGCGCCTGCTGCGAACCGACCAGCGCTATCGTTCGGGTTTGGCAAGAAAAAGCCCACCAAGGTAAACTATGATCGAAAGTAGGGGTACTATAATGGGGTTGTATTGGGATATGATGTGGTTTAGATATTGTGAATGATATTTGAAGTTTATTGGATTAGAGATTGTATACCCTGGATGCGTGTGCTTGATTGGAGGGTTGATATACATAATAGTGTGCTTTATTGGAGGGTTGATATACATAATAGTGTGCTTTGCCATGGTCTCATAGTTTGAGCAGGCAAGTACCTGTCTTGCGATAATGCACCGATGACTGGTTGACTGTTTGTTTGGCATTGACTGCGCTCGAGCACTTCGTGCTTTCCTGGACTGGCGTCAAAATTTAACAGTGGTAACGCAATTGAGTTTGCGCAGGAGCCCATTTGTCTCGGCCTATATACTGAAGACTAAGAGCAAGATGCCTGTTAGTACCATTCGATGCACTTTAAGTTAGCTTGTTTCTGCCATTTAATCCCACGCACACAAACGATTTACCCCCAATATCAATCTCTTTATTCGTGTTGTTACAATCAATATCTGTACGTGCATGTGGTACCCTGCAGCATGTTTCTGTCATCTCTCCTGTGCTGTGATCCCGCTTTCCTCCCATCTCTCCGACATCTGCGGCCGTTCGAGTACAAACACTCACCCCGCCTCCTGGTCTTGTACGCGTAGGCCGGCATCAAGTTCGCATTCGGGCAGACCAAGTAATTAGGACCAAGTAACTAGCCGTGCAGCCGTGGCTGCAACCCGACAGACCCATCAGATATGTTATCACTCTGGCCCACACGAACACCGCTTTAGTGGCAACAACTATGATATACACAACGCCCTAGAACCTAGCGCGGCCACGGTACATTAGATTTTTAGGGTTTAGGGTCAAGACCCTAAACCCATCGTACTCCTGCTTCTCGCTGGACACCAGTGCACTAACCGACTTAGCCTCCGCTGCAGTATGTATGTCTCCTCTCTCGTTGTGTACTGTTGCGCCCGTCTGCTATGCCGTTCCTATCTCCGAGCGCGTGAAAACCACAGCGTCAGCGGATGGATGGCACGGACGACGCCCTGCAGCTTGTGCTTCCTGTAACACCCATCACAGCCCCAATCCCTATAACATTATATCGCAATTAATGCTTACCATACTTGTCCACACCCACATCCACTCCCACTCCCGCATCCAACCCAAACTCTCACCCCAAACCCACACGCACGGCTTGTTATGCGGTGGCTGTCTCGCTACCCGCATATAGCCCACACGGTACGTGAGCTGCCCTCAGTGCCTGGGCTAAAACGGCACGAGACGCAGAGCCAGAACCAAACCAGACCAGACAGGATGAGTGGCCTTAACCACTCTTGAATAGCAGCACGGCAATCTGTGGCAGATAGACACACACGGGCAAGGAGCGCGTGTCAGTAGATAGGTTTATGTATGTTTTATTTATTTTTGTATGTATAAATATATATTGTATATGTATATATATATATAATTTGCCATTGCTGGGATGGGCATGAGTGTGCACTGACTGACCACAGGTGTAAGCGTGTACATCGTTTGCGTTGAGTACATCACATGGACTGCAGGACGTACACCATACCACGGCATCATAAATACAGAAGAGGGACCCGAGCTTCTTAGAATAAATTGCTTGGCAATTAGTAAAGTTTGTCCTAAATCTCGCTCGGATTCAGCCCTATTTCTCTATCAAATAATGGGACAAGTACATGTGAATTGGGGTCAATGAGCTTACCTGGCCGATGTAGAAGTAGATGAAATGCTTTGTCTCATGAGTAACATATGACCCGAAGTTTCGCCCGACTATACAGTGCCACGAGGGTGTGAATCTGCTGTCGAATTCCTGAGATGAGGACAAGATATTATGAATATGAGATTAAGGAAACAAAACTATGAATGTATTTTGCTATTTAGACTGTTTACACATAAGAATACGTAGTTGTATCATTGTACCTTGCTTGATAGATTGTTTACACCTGAGAAAGCGTAATTGTATTAATGTACCTTGCTTGCTACATTATTTACACATAAGAATAATTGTATTAATGTACCTTGCTTGATAAATTATTTAAGAATAGAGAAAATAAGTATTGTACCTTGCTAGATAAAGCGCACCCATTGCATAGCTGCGATGGAGTTGTATGAGCTTGATGTACCATCATAATACCACCACTGCCTCCCTACCTTACTGCCCGACCCTTCAAAACAAACATGATGGTTAAATACCTTCCATAAATAGCAACAAGACCGTGAACAGAGAGATGTACAAGAAGGATACATTGACGCATCCATCCATCGGGAAAGTCCCGTCCATACAAATTGAACCAACAACCTCATACGCACAGCTGTGTGTCTATATTATAGTCAATCACACAGTGAAACTCATGGATGTGCTGCACTCTCCTGCGTTCTGATTAGGTAGTGTGCTAGTATGCGCTCGCAATAGTAGTCCGAATAAGCAAGCACCTGCCGCATACAGCAGTCAGTGGCCATACCTTCTTTATATACGCCGCTACATCTTTCTCTATGCTGTGTTTCTCTAGCGCTTCTGTCGCAACATCAATAGCCGATTTCTGCCACAGGAACGGAAGGAATGCATATATGAGCAAATGTGGTGAAGCCTAACCATGTCTGTACATCAATGTCAAGGTAGCTTGACCATTGGCTTGTATCCCTGTGAACTCATATAACGCAGGCAGATCGCCCTGTCCGGTCTAAAAGGATCGCTTATATAATGACAACGCTGGATTTGAGTGGAACGGGAGGATTTATCAAATGTGTACGTATACATGCATGAACACGTGTGTACATGCATGTTCACAGAAGAAACGACCCGCAAGGGTACTGTACACACGCATACACACAGGTACAAGAGGGTACTCTCAGGCTATAGAGCACAATCCCAAGGTATCTGCAAGCCTTAGATGGTTCATATCAGTCTACAATACATAACCCCAATGTACCTACAAAACTTTTGTGGAGCATAAAATGTGCGTGGTGATCCGCAAACATTCAAAAATGAATGTCGTGTTCTAATTATAAATGAAATATGTATAATATAGCTCGAACGAGATATTCTTGCCACTATAAAGACGTATATTGATACATATGCATGAAGAATTTGAACAAAGAAATATAGCTGTAGATAAAAATATATGCATACGAAAACTTGATTAAATAAGTGTATATTATATATATATATATATATATATATATATATATATATTATAATATTATATATATATATATATATATATATATGTATATGTATATATATATATATATATATATATATATATATATATATATATATATATATTAATATTTCTATATATATATATATATATATATTAAAATTTCCATATATATATGTGTGTTGATGTCTGTGTGTGTGTGTTGATGTGTGAGTTGTTGTGTGTTGTATATATATATATATATATATATATATATATATATATATGCATGGGGGTTCGTGAAGATCCATAGGGAGCCATTGGCGAGCGCGTCTCAACATCGGTCCCAACATTTGGCTGATGGATCTTCACCAAAAATATATATGCGCAAAATTATATGCCATATATATGTATATATATATATATATATATATATATATATATAATAATAATATGTATATATATGTATATAATATATATATATATAATATATATATATGCATACATAATATATATATATATAATGTAATTATGTGTAATGGCATAATCAATGTTACATGTTGTGTGTGTATGTGTGTATGCATGTATAATATGCATGCATGTATATGTATGTATGTACATACATGCATATTATTACATGCATGCATACATGCATGGACATGCACGTACGTAGCATATGTATATATGTGTGTAATAATATGTAAGCCATGTAATAATAATAATATAATAATAATGTAATAATAACATAATATTGGTATACATATATTATGTTGTGTTTGTTACATGACAGCTGATGTATTAATAATGTCAATAATAATATGTACACATAATATATGGATTAATAATATGTAACAATAATATTGTGTAATGTTGGATGAATAATATAGTAATGATAGCAATGTAGCAACACATAATATGTGTAATATGTGTTTGTTTTCTGTAATGTGAGATATTAATATGACCAGTATATGGATATGGATGTAGCCATTGTATGTATGTAATAATAATAATAATAATAATAATAATAATATTATTAATAATATATATGCCAATTATGCAATATGTATTGCATGTACATGTTTATTATGGTAATAATAAATGAATGTAATAATATATATGTTATAATTGTATATAATAATATATATATGTATAATGGATAATATACATAATAATGTAATAACAATATGTATACATATATTAATAATAATAATATTATATGTATACATAATATATAATAACAACCAATAACATATTACATAATAATAATGTTATGTATAAAATGTATGATGTATATATGTACATATATATATATATGTATGTAATTAATAATATAACATGTGCATTATGTTTATATGTGAATATATTTATGTATGTATTAAAGCATATTCATATATATATGTAATATGTTATTACGATGTTATTGTATATATATATATATATATATACACATATATATATATATATGTATAATATATAACCCATATAATATATAATTATATATAATAAATATATATATATATGTCATTATAATATTGATGATGATGATGATGATGATGATGATGGTGGCGTGCGTGCGTTGTGCGCAGAGTATATATACATATATATGTATGTAACAATATTGATGATGTGATGATGATGATGATGTGTGTGGCGTGATTGTGTTGACTGATGACGTGTTGTTGATGATGTGATGTTTGTGTATTGTTGAAGATATGAACCAGTATGCGTATATATATATAGATATATATATATATATACGCATTCATATATATATATATACAAAATATATTTATATACATATATATATATATATATACGTATTGATGATAATATTGACAATGATGTGTGCGTTTTTTGTGTGCGCGTGTTGATGTGCGTGCGTGTGTGTATGTATGTAAGGTATGCATGTATGTATATATAAGTATGTATGCATGTATGTATGCAATATTAATGTATGTATGTATGTATATATGTATGTATGTATGTATGTATGAAGAGCAGTATGCAGTAATGTATGTATGTATGTATGTATGTATGTATGTATTATGTAAGTATGTGTGTATGTATGTACGATTATGTATGTATGTATGTATGTATGTATGTATGTATGTATGTATGTATGTATGTATGTATATTTTATATATGTATGTGTGTACCAGTGCACACATATGCATGTATGTATGTATGTATACACGTGTGTGTGTGTGTTTGTATGCTTGCCTGTGTATGTGCATGTGATCATATCTTTGTTTATGAGTACGTACATGTACGACATACATCAAGGACAGAAACGAAGAAATAAGCTTATATACTATCAATTGTACGTGACAACGAATTGTGTGAGAACTTACAAGTAATATCTACTTGCGGTTGGCGTGTAGCTCAATTCCAATTCTGCATGTATACACTAATCATATATCCAAAGAAGCTGAACATACATACACTGAAAAATACTATAGATCAGAGCAGATGGGATAGTCTGGATGATAGAAACGCACACTGACATTTCAAACGTCAAAACATCAAGCAAAAAGCAGCGCTTAGGCAATCGGTTCATATAGAAAAGTATGCCCACTCACGAATAACAACCTGGAGATCTTCCAGCATATCAACGCTTTTGATGACTGCTTTGTTCTGTCCGTCCATAGTGGGCCACTTTTCCGACACTATTTCTATCAAACAAACTATGGATTTAAGCAGCGAAGTTGCCAGGATATGTACGTGTTCAAGGCACCTGAAAGCATATAAAGTAAACAAAATGCATAGAAACGCTATGCAGTGCCGATGTCGAACGAAAATCTTCATTTTATTCACAGTTCGGTACAACATTACAATTGCTCTTTTTTTGTTAAAAAAAAAACCTCTCTCTCTCTAACTCTCTCTCTCTCTCTCTCTCTCTCTCTGTCTGTCTGTCTCTGTCTCTGTCTCTACTAGTATTTAGTATGTAGTGACTTTCTCTCGTGACACCAGCGGCTCACCGACATATCCAGAGGGCCATGTTATCACGTTCTTCAGATGCCAGCCCAATCAACCCTATTTTGAACTTCAATTATATTTATACTTCTCTGAGATTACCATATGATAATTTACGGTTTGCGATGGCAATTTCGGGTCAAGCTTCAAGTTAGCGTATGAAATATATGATGTCAGCTTGTAAGAAGTTCTGAGATATACCCCTTTTACCACAAGCGATATATATTAACAAAGATAGCTAAATAATATAACGGAATTGGTCAGGCCCCACGTTCGATTCGTGGATTCCGCCGGTTTTTAGGTTGACAGGGTTCCGAACTAGTTCGAGCTGGCAGTAGAACCACTAAGATGATGATTTGAATATAAACTAAAACTTTGGAACGTAACGGAATTGGTCTAGTGGTATGATTGACCCTTAGGGTGGGTCAGGCCCCACGTTCGATTCGTGGATTCCGCCGATTTTTAGGTTGCAGAAAAATGTTGCATAGCTGGTTATGGCGGAGTTGAACAGTGAACTAAATCAATAATCTTGGCATTCGTTTAAACATTTTACTTTCAACTTATGCATGTTCTATTTAGTTGTGTAAAGCTAATTGTAAACCTCAAAATTAAACTGCCATAGACACGGATTGAGAATACCTCGTTGGACAAAATTTATTTGCTACGAAGGGGATCGAACCCTTGGCCTCAAGATTAACAGTCTTGCGCTACTACCAACTGAGCCACGCGGCAGATGGTTTGTTTATACTATCATTATATATATAGAACATTAAAGGCTAATGTTTTCTGTTCTCATTTTTGCTCTATGGATTGCCGACTCTTTTAATTTATCAGCTGAGAACTTGAGTTTCACGCTATGTATGTGAACATACTTTTTTCCTAAAATACCACCAGTACAGTGGAAAGTGCAAACATGATGTTATTGTGAGGACGTTTGTGGATTTGTATCCTTCGTTGGACTCGTGACAAGAGGATGTGTAGAGGTTAGACAATGCATCACTAGAAGCAATATTCCCTGGTAACTTATCGTGGGGTTTAGTTAGTTACACCGACATTACTTGTAAAGAATCTCCAAATCTTTCTAGTTGCGTGGTCCGTCAGGTATTAATCGGACTGATACCTCCAACGACCCAATAAAGATGCTTCGCATTGTACTGCTCTTAGGTGTAGTGTGTCTGCTCTTACAAAATGGATATACAATTGCCACAAGTACCAATAGAAATGCAGAGACCAATCGAGATGGGGTGCCAGGCACTGGATATGGTTGTGATATGGAGTGTGGTGGAGCAGATGTAAACTATGTGTTGAAAGGGTTTAGGGTTTAGGGTTTAGAAGTGAACGAATTCCAGGCAAAAGCGGAGACTTTGTGTATGAGAATGGGGGTGCTACATATCGCACACGGACATGGGAGGATGGCGGCAGTACATCCCCACTCTGCACAATGGATGCAACAGGTAAGCCCTGGAGCGGCACAAAAGGTAATGTAGGCCCCTGTCTACAGGCCAAACCCGGACAGAGCAATGCTATAAAGATAATCAACAATATGAAAGAAGCCACAAAACGCCTGCACGATACAATCCCCACCGCTCAGACATACATGGTGGATAGTGACCTTAAGCTTTCAAACATACCCCACCACGGTAGGCCGGTTACACTGGCAACTGATTTCACCATAGATAAGGAGAACATGCCTCATAACTACGATCTTCTGAATCTGCACCTGCACGGCTTGCAGGTGGAGACACACTTATTTTATCCCCAGGGCACCAGTAAGCCTGACGCACCCTGGATATCACTCGATGTAGGCGAGTGCTACTGCTACAGATTCCGCCTGCCTACAACGCACCCCACGGGTACATACTACTACCACCCACACCGCCACGGAGCGACAGGCATGCAAACCTGGAATGGCATGTGGGGCCCATTCCTGGTCACAGGTGGACTGGACGACGACCTCGCAGACATGACTAAGAATAATACGCCACACATTGACCAGCCTTTCTTTTCATGTGGGATGCACACGTGCGCAGGGCCAAGAACCAGACCGAATGGGAGGGTCGACGGGGTAGTGGTGATGGGTCTACATTGCTAGAGACCGATGACTTCTTAAGGAACCAAGCGGGACAGGCGGAGCATATCTTCGTCATTGTAAATAATGAGTTCCAGCCAACGCTTTCAATGTACACTTCACAAGTCATGAGGATAAGACTCTTGTGCCGGGCGTCTGAGAACATGTGTGGCTTTAGGCTCCGGCACACCCAAACCAAAGAGATAGTTCCGCTGTATAATGTAGGCTCGGATGGTAGCACATGGGCGAGGGCATACACTAAGCAGTACATGATACTTATGGCGTCTCAGCGAGAGGAGATCCTCATCCAGATTGCTGAGGCTGGGTTGTACGAGTTTGTTCAGTCAGGCCTGAGTACAGCGCAGTGGTATGGAACAGGGCCACACGACCAAGTGCTCGCCTATTTAGAGGTTGTACCAAATCCCGAGCCAAACGAACATGAGTTCGTATTGTCGACCGATATGGAGTTTGCAAAGAATGAAAGGGGATCGAACGAGGCGGATATCACTGATGTGGAGATAATGGGACAGAGACGTATTGAATTTGCGATGAATACGGATGTGCGCATCCTGCCGGTTGAACAGTACGTGATCGACAACAAATCCTATAACGTTAATCGCATAGACCAAACGGCCCAGCGGCTGCAGGTGGAAGAGTGGGACATCACTAATTCACAGCCAACCGTGCACCCTTTGCACATCCATGTCAATCCGTTCCAAGTCCAGGAGGTCAGAACCGCTCTAGAGAACCAAATCGAGTTCACCGACTACATTACAGATGCGAGCACACCCATGAATCGATGGCGAGATACGGCCATCGTACCACCTTATGGATCTCTGAGAATTTGGACTTGGTATGCGGCCCGGGCGTACGGAAAGACGGTCTTCCACTGCCACTTCGAGGTAGGCGCGAGTCATCTACCAGTGATATTTCACTCACGCCATTGTGGGATTTCTATTGTCACTCACACCACTGTGGGTTTTGTATTGTCACTCACACCACTGTGGGTTTTGTATTGTAGGCACGAGTCATCTACCAGCGATATATTTCTCACACTTTTGTGAGTGAGCTGTTTTTTGTATTCTTCCGTAGTCGAACTGGGATGTCACTAGATTGTCATACAAATATGAAACAAATGCGCCGGTCGTCCGTATCCTCAGTTTCCGTATAAAGATTACGTATATGAAGAATCTGTATATGAAGTTTCCGTATATGAAGTTTCCGTGCATGAAGTTTCCGTTATATGAAGTTCCCGTGCATGAAGTTTCCGTATAATTTCCGTATTTGAAGTTTTCGTATATGTTCCGTATATAAGGTTTCCGTATCCTCAGATCCCGTATATGAAGTTTCCGTATCCTCAGTGTCCGTATATGAAGTTTCCGTATCCTCAGTGTCCGTATATGAAGTTTAATCGGGATGAACTCTATATGGTGGGCTGTTGTACGGTTGTTAGTTACGGTGAATTAAATGCACTCTGCGTACCAGGCGACAGCTGTGTTCGTCAATTGGCACACAAGACGTAGTTCTGACGTCCACTATATACTTGACACATACAGGCACACAGCGATACCGGGATGATGAGTAATCTGATGATAACGAGGCATGACACTGACGAGACGTCTGGTGCGGACGAAAGCACGCGGTCATATTCATAATAAGGCACGCATTCCTTTACTTCAAGATACCAATGGAAACGCCGAGGGAATGTATACGACAGATGAACCAATAGCCGCACAGAGTGTTAGACTGTCCATTATAAGAGCTTAGAAGGAGTGCTTATTAGGGTGCCTGCTCAAGGCTTTAGTAATAACAACCGATAGCCGCACAGTGTGTTAGACTGTCCATTATAAGACCTTAGAAGAAGTGCTTTATTAGGGTGCCTGCTCAAGGCTTTGGTAATATGACCCAATAGCCGCACAGTGATAATCGAGCACTTCTCAGCATCTCCCCACGGAGGTCGATGTAACATCTCAAACATTAGTTTGATTGTGTGTGAGTATAGATATGCTCGCAAATTCATACAGCATCATGTATACGTTTGTCCGTTGCATGGCCCTCCACCATCCGATTGCGCACTCTGTTCTATATAATGATCGATCCCAATTCAATTTGACACATGCTGCTTGGGCTACAGAAATAGGATATTAGCTATACCTCGATTCACACAACCTGACAAGATACGAGTCATACCTCGATTCAAGATTAGAATAGTTGACTTGAACCTCCCACGCTCTATAGCTTGTCCGACCACGCCGGTTGATTAACGCGCACACTGCTGTGATCAAGTCCCCTCAGTGATCGTCTCTGTATACAGCATCACCGCATCTCCTTCACTGATTCCGTCAAGAACATCTCTATAAGCTCCTTGTCTGGATTGGGGAGTACTGGCAATCCAAGCGCACGGTCAAAGTCGCCAATGGAACGGTACTTATTAAACAGTACGTCGAGTGCCGTGTTGCCTGAGAAGCGTTGTAGTGAAAGATATATGGGGGAAGTAAGATCGGACTCAAACAGAGGGTATGTGCGAGAGAAATAGGCGAGAGTAAGATTGTACTGAAAAGGTACGATGGTCAACTTGTAGGTATGAGAATAAACAAGTATATGGGAGAGATCATAGCATGAATGATATTCAAACGCACACTTAGATGAAAGAACGCTCGGCTCAGGACTGGAGCGCGCTTTGTAATACCAATTTATACCACGGCGTGGATCAAATGTGGATGTGTGGCAGTGGTTGAACGTATGAACTTCAAATAGATGTTTGTAGGCAGAGATATTAATCGAGCAGAAGATACGAAACACTCCTACTGTATCATGCGAGTACTCAAATACGACAACCAATGACCGTTTGTCATATGTGTATGTGCACTGAAGTGTCAAATAAGACTCCAAATGACAGTCTGTCATATGTGCATTTGCACAGAAGTGTCGCTAGCCTCAAATGTTTCGAACAATTGGCCTGTTTAGCCGACTCTGAGCCACTTTTTATTATGCATCGAAGCTTATTGGTATATCCAACCCTATTCGAAGTTGATAGGACCGGCAGACCTAATACCTGTGGTACCCCGCGACGTAACACTATATCCAATTCGCATCGAATAAGGCATCTAGCTTAAACATTAAACCCTACAATCACTGATAACGTTCATGACACACACAGGTGGCAGCCGTTATTTTGAACGATGGAATCGTGAATGGGCTTGCACTATAAATCCATAGGGCATATACATTTATCAACTTAAACCTTGGTTTATTCGGAGTATAACTTTGATGGTCCGCGTTACCTAGGAACTATACCAAAGCCAAACTCCACCAAATTTAAGAACAACCCTACATGCATACATACAATAAT
>LUCW03000802.1:20000-45000 GCA_001586965.3 Sphaeroforma sirkka | reverse complement strand
TATATATATATATATATATATATATATGTATATATATATATATATAATATATATATATATATATATATATATATATATATATATAATACAATACACATCATCACACACACATCAATAACACATCATCATCATACATATAATATCATATATATATATATATATATACATATATATACATATATATATATATATATATATATGTGCATACATACATACACACACACACATACATCATCATATCATATATATATATATATATGTATATATATATATATATATATATGGCATATATATATATATATATATATATATATATATATATATATATATATATATATATATATATATATACACATACATACACATACACGCATATATATATAAATACACACACACACACACACACACATCATATGTATACATATATATATATATATATATATGTACTTATATATTTCGTATGTATATACTATATCATGAATCTTCTGACATTATCCAGAAGCCATTTTTGTACTACTAGCGGCCACCGTTCAGCTTTCCGATACTGGGCCGCAACACACCCTATCACGTCATACACCATACCGCCATCTATATCATCTTGTCTTCATACCCGCCTCTGCAAACAACAACCCAACAGGACAATCTACACTATACGCATCAGTATAACACACACGCATATCCTATACCATCCTCCAGAGGGGAGAGTACCAACACGTCCTGAGTCAACACCGCTTTGGCCGGCAGTCCCTGTCCATCTTCAGCTACCATGGAGCTATACTCGAGTGTGTGCTGGTGCTGTACTATATGGTGACGGGGTGGTGGGGTTCTATTCGCTGGATGTGGTCAAGCCATACATACCCCTGCCGCACTCGGTCAACAAATATGCGGTATGAGTGGGGGTGCGACCGATGACTGGATGGCGTTGGTAGTTGAGCGTAGTATTATATCCTTTGCATGGTAGCACCTCTTATGATATGATTTGTACATACGTTGTTTTCCACTTCAGTGACTTTGAAATGCACACTCAACTTGGCATGCTGGCCATGAGCTGGCGATAGCTACATAGTATGTACATACTATGTACATAATATGGCAGTGCCAACGGGAATATGCGAGAGGTTCTTTAACACTCACACTCACTCACACCCAATCGACGGATGATATATCTTAAATAGTTAGGCATACATTCACACACATGAGACGTACTCCTCACCTATGTGGACACTCACACACACTCACACCCAATCGACAGATGATGGGCCACGTGCTGGTGCTGCTATTCTTCAGCTCAGCGCTCAATGTGATGACTCACAGCATTGGTGTGACTGAGCTAGATCCCATTGGTCGGTCCAACGGGTTCATCTGGCTCAATACACCCATTGTGGTGGTGTACAATGTTAGCTTCGTCTTCTACTTCGTTCGGTCACTCAAGGCCTCTCCGATAGTCAAGAAGATATGGCGATGGATGGAGGTGTGTGTGCGTGTGCTGTGTGAGTGAGATGTATAGAGGTGTGTGCGTGTATGGAGATGTGTGTGTGTGGAGGTGTGCGTGCGCTGTGTGAGTGTGATGTATAGAGGTGTGTGTGTGCATGGAGATGCGAGTGTGTGTGGAGGTGTGCGTGTGTGCGTGTGTGTATGATTCCGTGTGTGTATGTGTGGAGAGGTGTGTGTGTGTGTGTGTGCTGCGTGGATGAGAGTGGTGAAGAGTGTGTCACGTGTTGGGGTTGTCGTATGGTACGCTAGCCGTGTCTGCTATATTCCGTGCTGGCAGTGCTCGCCACAATCTTTGTAGCAGCCGAGGTGCGATGATTAGGAGGTGGGTTGTTGTTGTTCGTATGGAGACACTGAATGTGTCCTGTAATTACACACAATGGTCCTCCATCAGTGCCACCAGCGACATCTTCAGGGCGTTACACATAGTCCCGTTATCTCGGGTGTATTCGTGTTTCTGTAGCCGCCTGCCAGGATTTACGTCGCCTGTTTATAGACAGATGCTTTGAATGCAATGGTTTAGTAGTACCTTTGTAGCACACCTTACCGAGTGTGTGAGGACATCGCTGCGGTAGATGAAAGTCATGCACAAAAGTTCTGCACGCATTGGTCCCCGTGTGCTTGTATGTCTCATCCTTGCGCGCTCTAACCTGGTTTTTCCCACACGCACGGACTAGAAATAGAAACACGAACATATACTCAAACACACTCTCTCCCTCCCCACACGCACGGACTAGAAATAGAAACACGAACATATACTCAAACACACTCCCTCCCTCCCCACACATACATATACAGACTCTGATGATGTCTGATGCGAAGGAGAAACGCGTACAAGCCAAACGGCAACGCAAACTGTCCATGCACGACCGAGCGTCCAGCAACACACCCAACACCACACTGGAGAGACAGGCCTCGCTCAGAGACGGAAAAGCGTTATCACACGCACAGGCACACGCACAGGCACACGCCCAGGCATATGCCCAGGGGCGTGCACAGGCACAGCGTGTGGGTGGTGCGAAGAGTACTGTGCAGCGACGGCTAGACTTTAAGGGGGCGGATGAGGCGGATGGGTATGGCGATGGGGAGGGCGAGGATACCGAACTGTCGGGGTTGGATGGCACAGACGATGAGACATGAGGGTGTAGGTAGGGGTGGCTGGGTTGCAGGTGACGTATTGGAGGTAAGGAGCTGTGTTCTGCAGTGTCTGCCTCGGATCATCTCATGTGAGACTGTGAGCTGTACTACAGGCTGACCAGGCGACTTCAACAGGCACGTGCTGGTGTGACTGTGTGGGCGTGATACTGTGAGACTGTGAGCTATACTACAGACTGACCAGGCGACTTCAACAGACACGTGCTGGTGTGACTGTGTGGGCGTGATACTGTGAGACTGTGAGCTGTATTACAGGCTGACCAGGCGACTTCAACAGACACGTGGTGGTGTGACTCTGTGGGTGTGATACTGACGGCTTTGTTGCTGTCTACGTACGTCGCCGCACGCGTGCAGGGCATTCAGCGGGTGTGCGCTACGGTCTATTGCTGCGGAGGGGACTTAGAATTTCTAAAACCCCTAAAACCCAAGTCCTGAAAACCCTAAAAGCCCTAAGAGCCCTAAAAACCTTAAAAACCGCGCACATGCATGTGCATCCCTGGACGTGTATGCGTAGGGTGTGTGTACCTGCCACCTGCGTGCGTATTTGCCGTGGGGTGTGTGTGCTTGTCACTGTGTATGTGCATGTACACTTCCGCCCGTATGTTCGTGGGGTGGTGTGCATTGGCACAACTCTGTGCTCGTATTTTGGTAGTGATACACGAGTTATTCTATAGGGCTTATTCTGTCCGGAACACATCAAACAGGGTTCACGCCAACCACACAGTGAGACCCAGGGCATGTCCTCTTATCACATGCAGGACAGGCACACAGGTTTGAGGGCGCTCAGTGATGTCACAACGGGGCCAAAGCTCTGCCCAGTACAAATGTACACTATTATTTAGGGCTGAACTGCACCCACCGACACACAGCCTTCTCCAGAACACGGGGTTGGTTTGTACCCTACCGTATGGGTGGTGGCGTATTTTGTTGTTTGCTGTTTTGACATGTAGGTAAGTTTGTACCCTGAGCGCATGACTGGAGGACATGTAGGTAGGTGTATAAAATGAGCGCATGACTGGAGGACATGTAGGTAGGTATATAACCTGAGCGCATGACTGGAGGACATGTAGGTAGGTATATAACCTGAGCGCATGACTTGAGGACATGTAGGTAGGTATATAACCTGAGCGCATGTCTGGAGGACATGTATTTAGGTAGATAACCTGAGCGTATGACTGGAGGACATGTAGGTAGGTATATAACCTGAGCGTATGACTGGAGGACATATAGGTAGGTATGTATCCTAAGCGCATGATTGGAGTTGCCTGCGTGCTCCCAGACGTACCGCGAATATGTTGAAGGGTTTAGGGTCTTTAGAAAACCCTAGAACAAGTCGGAGTCAAATGTGTGTGAGAGGGCTATGAGGGCGCAACAGGCGATCCAGCGGGAGAAACCCCAGAGCCACCATAGCCGCATCAACCAGCCAATCGAATAGGGGTTAGGGAATAAGCTACAGACATCGCCAAGGCAGGTGGTGCACCCACACACACAGCAGCACAACCATGGCACACACACACATTACGTATATTCTAGTACGTTGTGCACATACATATACATACGTATATTCTATTACTTTAAGAAGTAGTATCTCATCAGCAGCACAACCATGGCACAAACACATATTTCGTGTATTCCAGTACGTTGTGTACATACATACACATACGTATATTCTATTACTGTAGGTAGTAGTATCTAATCAGCAGCACAACCATGGTACATACACACACATTACGTTTATTCTATTACACGTTAGGGCACTAACAGTATCTAGTTACCGGCACACGGTTTACGCCAGCCTGAGCTTGTTTGCGTACTACCCGGAGGCTATCGAACGGGTGAGCAGGGGTGTTTTAAAGGCCTAGTTTGCCGGATCAAGTAGTAGGTGCTGCGGGTGCTGAGCTGTCTGTCACAGGGCGATGGGAGTGGTGATATACACCACTTCGGATACAGTGAGAGCGTACGAAGGCGACCATGCGAGTGCTGTAGGGCCTATTGAGCTCGGATTGGCGGACATAAGTCAGGCACACAGCAACAGAGATGCAAGGCCAATGCGCCGGGAGAATACAGTGCGTGTATACGTTGTCATGGCAACATTTACGCGGGAACGATCCGGCGTGTGCAGCGGCCAGGGCGGAGACGCAAATGCACGTGTGTTCTTGAGTTATACCTCAAAAACAGAGGAGCCATACTAGCACGAAGTTCGTAAGATCAGTATAGTGTATAGTGTTTCTTTTGCCTGAGTGTGACAGAAATAAGCGTTCTATTCGAAGTCTTGCGCTTTACTGTGTATAGCCATGTCTAGACTAAAACATAAATTGTCGTGTGGCTGTTGTAAACCACAGATATGTATTGACTCAGTAGATTATCTAACATTTAATATGCAGATATTATCTGACATATGATATGTAGATATTATGTAACAGATAATATGTAGATATTATGCAAAATATATTATGTAGATATTATGTAGCATTTAATATGTAGATATTATCTGACATATGATATGTAGATATTATCTAACATATAATATGTAGATATTATGTAACATATAATATGTAGATATTATGAAACATATAATATGTAGATAATATATAAAATATAATAACATATAATATGTAGATATTACCTAGCATATAATATGTAGATATTATCTAACGTATACTATGTAGATATTATCTAACATATAATATGTAGATATTATCTAACATATAATATGGCTCCGTGCCGCAATATGAGAGCAAAGCAATACACAAGATTTTAATCAACTTATCGAATCACAACTGAGCACTTCATATCACAAATGTGACAAGCACGTAACGTTAGCGCCGATTAAACTCTTTATCAGAAACAAAACACTTAGCCACTGAGCACTTACGTGTGTCATGTTTGCTATTTTTATCGGTCGTTAGTCGTACTCTTACGAAAGGCTATGGCGTCTTAGCAAGCCAGACCCACCCAAGCATGACTGACTGCTCTACTGTTTGCGCATCAACGGCCATCTACCGGACATATCTCGCCCGCCTTGCCTTCTGTGCCATTAGTGGGGTTGTCCTGAAATTCGCCTTCTAAAGTTTTCACTGTCACGGCCGGGTGTGCTACACCCGTAATAACTTCACACAAGTTGTCGGCCTTTCTATGTCATATGTTAAGCGATGTGACCCAATCGATGCGAAGACTCAGACCTGGCAAGCGTAGCAGTTGGTGTGCGCGGGTCTTGCCACAGCCATCAATACCGCCTTTATCTGAACAGACGGCAGTGGCCGTGGTGTGATATTACCGATCTTTAACCAGTTGTCCATCCACACACCATTGCAACTGCATTTGAGATGTGCTCGGCATCTGAGCAGCGCAGGAGCGACACACTTCGATCCTTTCGTGGCATTTTCATAATGCGCCGAAGAAGGCCATTCTCCCTTATCTGTCAGAAAACAGCTATACCTACACTGATGATAGTACAAGAATCGCTCAGGATTGACCGTATGGCGTTCCTTCCGATGCGCTTACCAGTTCCCCTGCATATAGGGCTGACTACAGCCTACCCGGGGACGCACACTAAACCGATGCACCTCTATTCTGTGCCGATTCAAGGCACGAACGCCATTCAAATCCACCTCACAACCCACCACATCGCAATTGACAATGGAATAATCTCATGGCGTGCGCCAGAGCGAATGTTTTGGTGCAGTATCGACATGGATATCGACGTCCTTTGTTCGCCTTTGATACACTAGCTGAGTAGTTATGGCATGCCGCGAAATGTTTCAGTGTATGCCCCCTCCCTGCGAACGTTTCATCGCAATCTGTGATGGGACACATGTGTGTCAATTTCTTCTTGGGCGTCTGCTTCAGTACTTCCTTGACCGGCTCAGGCCTCTCACCTCTCAACAGATTGGGCCGAGACTCTCCACCCACAACCTCAGTCACATCCACCAACGCGCCGGTACCGAACTTCTTGCCATCCGATTGGTCTGACTCCACTTGCGCCGTAGTGTTCGCTAGCACACATATACTATCACATACCGCGCTCTCCTTCCTGACGGTCTGTGGCTTTGTAGCACACACCAGCATAGACTCGACCTGCGAGTGCCCAGGTGACTGTAGTTCCACCGGTTGCGTACAATCTGAACGCCTGTCCGCTCCAACCTTTGGCTCCGTGGTGGTTGGTGTGTGTGAAGGTGCACACGCCTTCCCAATGGCGAATCCCTGAGCAGCGCACACAGTGTCTGCTTTACCACGCAAATGAGCATCTCGTCTCTCCCTTGCTTCCGGTACGGCCGCTACAGGTATATCATACCTCGCATCTGCATGTCCAACATTCTCCAGAACTCTGGGCTCATTATTAGACGTGAGGGTTTCGCGTGCACATTCTTCTTTACATATCCGGGCACTCTTTTGTGTGAGTAAGTCTTCAGTGGGCGAACTCACAACTGAGGTGTTGGGATGCGGACGCTTGCGGTCACGATTCGCCGTGCATTCTTTCGCATGTCCAAGATTATACCACGCTATACCTTGTTGATCATGTAATCAAATCATTCAATGAATCATCTATTTCTTCAGCTCAGTTTAAATATATATATCTATATATATATCCACCAGTTGAGGTAGTGTACAATTAAGTTGTGAAATGAGGTTTTAAAAGACACACTATTACAGTACAGATATTCCATTGAAATTCTCCTGAATAAACGACGCGTGAATCTCGATATCTGCACATCACAGTACGTTAAAACATATCACATGCCAATCAATACGTAACACGAGTTCGAAGTACCAGCAATAAAGTTCAGTTCTTCAAAATTGAACTTAAGCGTGATCTAGACGCATTGTCAGTCCACATCGCACGATATAAAAGAAATCAGGGATAGCAAAGACTGTTAATGTATCATATCTCAGTGTAATCAACTCTGTTGCAAAGGGCAGTCTCGCAAAATCGCCTCTCCTTTGTTCAAAGTGCCCAGTAACTGTACAACCAACTACTAAGGTGCATGATGGGCCTGACATCACGTGACTACACTCGAACGCAGATAGGTTCGCGCACACTGTATTTGTTGTACAGTGAACGGAAATCCCTTTACTCGCAATCATTTGTGAACAAAATCACTGTGACTAGATTGATTTTATCGCTATTGAAAGGGGTAGATACAGTTAAAACACCTAGTAACTCAGCGATCCTCCCCGGTACGCAGCAACACTGGACTCGAAGAGAATCTACGGAGAGTATTACAGTAGCTCACCAAGTCTGTGCTTCGCGAACACCCACTAACATTTATATTCTTCCAACCCCTCACACCTGAGCTATTAATATCCCAGGGGACACTTGAGACTACACTGTATATGTAGACTCACGAACAGAAAAAGTATCTACAATTAGAGCCGCATAGCCAAATTGTGAGACTTGTAGATATAAGTCAGGTACGGAGCATATGTAGAGTACGAGATACGGAGAGATGATATATTCCTATCCTCAGCAATTGTATGAGATATAGAACTTGGCTAAACTCGTGAAGGTATCATTGTATGCACGAGGACACCCGTGCGAAAACCGTGACATCAGCGCACACAGCGGATCAGAGTGATAAAGACTCAATAACTTAAGCACTTAAGCATACATACCTGACAAACCTCAGAACAGTAGTATAGTCGTGTAGTGCAAGGGCACATAAATCGGCCTCGTAACTTGCAAACGGAACAAGTGAACTTTTCATCCCCTTCCGTGGCTGCGGAGTTGTCCTCGAGGCGCAACGAGAACGTGGGCATCGCAGCGGGGGCTTTGGCTTTGTGTGTAGTCCAAATACAATTATTTTACTGTGAATAAGCTACGTACAAGTATATGTAAATTGTTCACTTATTAATAAACTTCGCCAGCGTGCGCTTAGCACGCAGGAAATTTGTATGTACAAGCTCGAATAATGTACTTTTAACACACAGAACATCACAGAACTTGTGTAAATATTTTGTTATATCACCAGCCGCAGTATTCTCAATACCCGATTTTCATAGCCTTCTGAAAATAACACGATTTTATTCAGTCCTACGAGCACATAATAATTAGGAATGCAAGAGACGCAGGGGCCAGGGCTGATACACCCGCTGCGAATAAGTGTCTGAAAGACTCGGTATGGCCGAGACGCGTACATATAAAACAGTCTGATGTCAATATGATAATTTATGTGCATATGGGATTTAACCTTAGAACCCTAGAACCCTTGCACGGAAACCCTACGATCTAGCTTGCTAGCTTTTAAAAAAAACAGAACATGAACAAAACAACAGAAACACTGCTCTTCGCGTATTATTATTTATTCTTTGCATCCTTGTATCATACATACAAGTATGATGTATATATACACATATTTTGTCAACACCAACATGAGTCAAAATGAACATACACCTATAAGATGGCACACACACACAAAGATACATACATCATATGTGATATTCAGGTATACATTCACCTCACAAATCAGGCGAGTTGAACACGCTCAGCCTCGCACACAAACTTGTACATGATAAGAGCACAATAACTTGTAACTATTAAACACGGAAAAGTCTTCGTGCTAGTGCGTTTTAAAATGAGTATCATGTACACCACCTGCAGAGGGTGCAGACGAACTTATCCGAATTGACTAATGTACCTACCCGCCTACAGCTTCTCTCATAATTCTACCAGTGGATAAGAATCAACATCGAGTCCGGTATTCGAGCCATTTGTATGTGAATGCAAACCGAGTTGGAGCATTTAAAGAGATACCACATGAGCATAATTCGGAACATATATACATACTTGATGTATATATAGATATAAAAATTAAGGGGAACCTCGAACTCACGCGTGTGCTTTCAGCGGTTTATTCAATTATACTGTCTAACCGTCGTATTCGCAGTCCTTGCCACGGAACTACAACGGTCATCAGTTCGGAGGTCACATGTGACACGCTGGTCACGTTGTGCTCGATGTTCTAGCGGTTCTACCATTGAGAACGGCGCTTGGGTATATGGGTATATCCCATATTCAACTAGAGATACGGGTGTGGCTGTGATACTGTCTCTACGCGTGTATTTGATGGATATGCACATCTTACACAAATGTACATATGCGCAGTTAGGAATACGCGCGTACATCCTCTTGATCAACACCACACTACTGGTGGCTAAGGAAGTATCTGCCAAAGTTACGGATTGGGATGTGAAGTGAAGTGAAATCAAAGCGTCTTCTATCCACAGAAGACTCTTCATCGGATACACTCCGCTCACACCCGGCAGAGGAAGGAGCCGCCCATTTGAGTCACGGCTGCCATCCACTGGCGGTTAGTCAGTGCCGTAGGTAATAGAACGTACTTAGCACCAACACACGCGGCACGTTTTAAGCCGCGCACGATGGTAAGATGGACGTCCTGGTCAGGTATGAGTAACTAACCCATTCGTAGACACACCTCCGCGTATATGAGCGTACCCCGTGTACGTAGAGGCTAACCAATACGTACACAAATGTGCCGCCTGTAGCTGGTATACGCGGTCGTACACCACGGAGGTCTCTCGTATTCAAACGAGTTATATTATAGTGTGGAGGTTTGTTGTGACGAATCACCGACGCAAATATGTACAATACACATATCCCGTGTATACGCGAATGTTAGAGGCTGAGTGTCTGCCTTCGTATCGCAGGGGACTGTCCGTGCACGACCGCACCGACACGAACACACGCGTCGTCAGTATGCATGTGCATGAGGTACATATATGCATGTGTGTACTGTTGAGATCACACACAACATCGCCGACGGGTGCGTGTATATATGTCTGGTCTCTATGTAAAAGAGTGTGCTATCAAATCCCACAAACACACCCTCGAGGTGCATTTGGACCCAAAACTGAGTGATTAGGGCACCCATACGTTAAGTGTCCCTGCAAATTATAATACTTTCCAAAGCGAACCATCGGCATACAAGTCCCATGCGAGAGAGTAGCCCGAAACCTCGCTCACCTAATAGTAATACACAGTGAAAAGTTCGCGAGCCAACCCCAGCAATACCGACGCCGTTCACGACGCGTCTAAACAAATGCTCCACTGGCAGGGATGGTTTGAGATACATACATACACCCACGAGATACTCACGCATACTCGAATGTATGTACGTACGAGTGTACTCCCCCCCCATATGCACACTTTTTTCATCCCCCGTGCAAGCATGTAGACCCCTTCTTCCCCCCCCCCAAGGCGTATATGCATGTGGCTCAGGTGGTCCTAGACTTAACAGGTGGACGAGCGAGACGCACAACACTGTACTAGCCTCCTCAGCACGTACTTGAGGGTGCCACCGTGAGCCATAGTCATGCACTCATGTTCACTGTGGCAGTCCAGCTGCATGAAGAAGGACCACGAGTACAGTCCAATTGCCACCTGATGCAAGACATGAGGGGATAGTGATAGATGTGTGAATGAGAAGCACGACATGAGGGAATGGTGATAGATGTGTGAGTAAGAAGCACGACATGAGGGGATGGTGATAGATGTGTGAGTGAGCAGCAAGACATGAGGGGATGGTGATAAATGTGTGAGTAAGAAGCAAGACAGGAGGGTATAGTGATAGATGTGTCAATGGGCCACAAGGTATAATGGATGGCGATAGGTATGTCAATGAGAAAGACAGACAACGCACCAAACAACCTCGGTCCAAGGCAAGGGACTGGGACGTTTCAAACGATATACATATATACACAGGCTTGATATGGGGCAGTCAGCGGCGGATCGATCCTTGTAGTGGATGGAGACATGCGCAAATGGCAGGCTACACGCGTAAGGGGCAACTCACCACACGCACACCGATCTAGTCCCACCCACGAGTTGTAATACAATGCACACACACATTCAAGCACTCACCGTGACAGATATGGGGCATCCAGGGGTCAGCACTGGTGGCCGTGCAATGGTGAAGATCTCTGTACCCGTGAGACCTAATGAAACAGCCGTATTACCATCCATAAACCTCAGTGGCAGCACGCCTACGCCAATCAGATTGCGCCGGTGTGAGTCATCAAACGACTCTGCAAGAATCGCCTGTACGCCAAGTAGCGCGGGACCCTTAGCCGCCCAGTCACGTGGACTACCACAGCCGTAGTCTTTGCCGGCGATGACCACACACGGATGGCCTTCGTGCGCATACCACTGATAGAGGGTTATAGGAGGTATGGGAACAGAGGGGTGAGACAATTAACGAGGAACGGAATGTGTGGGCGTGGGGAGGGGTGGTGATGAATAGCCGGGTGACGAATAGAAGACAGTGTGAACACTGATAAGAGCATCTGAAGTTCAATTTTTTATATATTAAACTCAGAACTCTTGATGAAGACCTGTCCGTGCCCTTGGGGTAAGCAGCCTGGTTAAATCTACGTAAATGGTTTGTGCCAATATACTCGCTCAATGCTCTTCTCATCTTTTGTCATCCGTGTATCAATCGTCAGCAACCGTATAGCCCATACACGCGCAGATATGCAACACGTACAAGAACCCCAACCCCCATAAACACACACGGTTACACCTACCTGTGCTACATCATATATATTCCCCATCGTCCCACTCGGCACGTGGTGTGTGTACGGCCCAGCCCTGGCTGTCAGGTGGTTCCTGAGCTTCGCGTTCGCGTACGCACCCCTGACCATAACCTCTGCATTGCCTCTCCGTAGCCCAAACGACGCATACTCGCGTGGGTGTAATCCCTGCAAGGACAGGTACCTGGCTGCCAACGAGGACTTGGAGATGGACCCAGCGGGTGAGATGATGTCTGTGGACACACCATCGCCTGAGAATACAACGGGTAGAGGTGCACGTTTAGCTTAGGCAAAGGGGAACAACGAGACCCTTGGGACTATAAAGTGGCAGAGCAAGATGATTGGGCGAGCAAGTTGCTGGCTTAGAGATCGTGTATGATAGCAAAAGAGGTACGATACAATAGGTGACCATGTACTCAAGTAGGCGACAGAGAAACGGGTTGCGAAGACCACGGCCTTGGATTCGCGATGTGTATGATTGACTTTTGAGACAGATAAAAGACGGAGAGCGTTCGGATGGAGGCTGTGATTGGTGGGCGCATGTAATGCAGCAGATGACGGTTCAATTGCACCTATAGGAGACTGTCTAACGTGTGCCAGATGATCAGAGTGACCGAATACGCGACTGTCAGCACAGGCAGTGTGTGGTGTGTGGGTGGGAGGAGATGCACACGTGTGCATGGGACATACCTAAATACACCAAGCACCGAGCATTCATCACTACGGGTGGGGGCATGTCACACGTGACCCGCTCCAGGAACGGCGATCGACTCACAAACGTCGCCGCATTGTCCCACGCATACATGAGGCGTGAGGGGGGTGTCTCAATCTTATTCCAGTTGTTGTTGCCTTTCTCAACCGTATCCCTCACACTCTCCGACAGCCCTGGCAGCACGTGTACACGCTCAATTTCCTGCAGCTCTCCCCGCGACGGCCAGATGTCACTCAGGAAGATCTGTGTGCCGTCTTCTAGTGTTCTGATTGGGTCCTATATATAGAATACAAATGGGGGTCAGAAGTATGTCAATTTAAGTCTTTAAACGGCGGCCGTATTCAGGCCCGTGTACTATCCTACGTATCACCATTGCAGATAGATCTAACCGTACAATGATTACGATACACCCACACACACACTTTCTGGAAATCAATATCCACAGTCCCAGCAATAGCATAGGCGATCACCAACAGGGGAGAGGCCAGGTAGTTCGCACGGGGCGATCCTTCCGCCCACACTTCTCCCTCGGGCGTGCACCAGTTACGGTTGCCACTGGTGATACGCGCAGTGACCAGTTGGTTGGACTCGATCTGCTTCACCAACTCGGCGGGGAGTGGGTCTTTGTTACCGGCGCACGAAAGGCAGTCTGTGCCGACGACTGGGAAGCCCAGAGCCTGCGGTCGACCGGAGTGTGATGAGGCGGTGAATTTAGTTGGGTATACAGGAATTTATATATATATGTATATATGAAGATATGTTCCAACTGTGTCTAAATCAATACCGTGTCCGTATACACAATAAAATGCTACGTATCTGACAACATAACATATCATACGATACGCGGCCATATGCAGGACGTGCCCACTGACGTACTTATTTGTCACTTACTACGCCAGCGTGTCAAACTCTTATCGGTACATAAAATATAAAATTGAATCTTTGAAAAACCATAAACATTGATTTTGAACACAGGGTACTACTCTCGCACAGTGTATGTTACTTCACTCTCACATGCATACAAGACGTCACTTATAAGGTCGTCATACTCTATACAACACAACCCCCCCCACTACAGCATATGTTAGTAAAATATAAACGTAAAAATATCACATACGTCCAATGCCTGTAGAGATTCACTACTCTTGAGGTAGTATAAAGCTGTATCGGATCCAGGCGAGAAGCTTCTGCGCGTGTACCATGGCACACTGAGCCCCAGACGCACAGCCTTCTTGGCTAGCACACCAGCACCCAGCATCACCAGGGGATTCGATGTATTGGTGCATCCCGTTATTGAGGCGATCATAACGGCACCGTGTTTGAGAGTGACGGGTTTGTCCTGATAGGAGAAGCTGACTGATTTCTGGATGTCTTTGGTGGGTATGCCATAGCCCTTGAGGCCTTTGGGACCAATCAGATGCGCCTTTATGGTGTCAAAAATAAATTCAGGATTAGATAAAGTGGCGTTGATAGTAGGCTAAAAATTGACGAGATAAACTACTGTAATCAACGACATAGACTGAAGCCCTGGTGTATATCAGTCAGCCCACAAACCAACTGCAAGGTATGCCCCATAAGCAAATACACCAGCAAATTACGCTCTTACATACTCTCCAAGATTACACCGGTAAGTAACTCCAATAATAGATATTGCACGACAAGCATCTGACAGCCATGCACACACATCTTATATTTAACAACCATGTACACACACCTTGAAGTCCTGTTGCATATCCGTCAAGGGCACACGGTCGGTGCTGCGCTTGGGACCGCTCAGAGTGGGCGACAGTTTGGACAAATCCAACTGCACCACACGCGAGTACTTGATACGAGACTGGCACATATCGCAGTTACCACACTCTCCCACGCCAGCCACCCCCTCATCCTCATTCTTACCCACACTTGTGTTCGCCTGTGCCTCGCTATCGTTCGCTTCGTCCGCGTGTGCTTGTGTGTTGCCTTCGGTTGCGCTGGCTGTGTTTGTGTTTGTATCGCTCTGAGGGGCTGTGCTGGTGGAGCAGGTGCCACGGAACAGCTTGTTCGCATGCAGGTACTTCTCGAACATCTGCACCGTCTCCTGATCTCTTCCTGTACACATGACGTGTGTATGAACAAAGGTGAGTGAGCGAGTATGATAGCATGAACTCAATGCCCATAGGAAAGAGTGCGTGTAGCTGACACAGCATCGGACGTCTAGATATATACCCTTGCACAATAATGTATGATTACGTGTTCGAAATGGATTGCAATCGACGGCCAGTTGAGTGCCCAGTGTGGGTGTACGACTATCGTGTGGAAAACAGGAACATAAATGATCATAGACTACATGCGGTAATCGAAGCAACACATGCGAATACCAGAGAAACGGCAACCGAACTGCCACCCGCAGAGCACATACATACAACACAAAAGGAAGGAAAAACAAACAAAACAATTTGGCACCGTACACACTCCCACAAAAATACAGAACAAAACACGCACCAAAAAACAACAACAAAACACATACTATACACGCACACCACACACATATGGATATAGCATGATAAAGGGATCACAGTACGTAAAAAACCTACCTGTAGTGCGAAGATACTTGATGCCCATGTCGTCCAAAGGGAAAAAGCCCACCTTGGCACCGTATTCTCGGCACATACTGGATATAGTCAATCGCTCGGCGATGGACAAGTGGCAAACACCCTCACCAAAGAACTCCACAAAAGTACCTTCCAACTGTACAGCGCAAGCGATATGATAATTAGCGGAATACGAATACATGAACACGTATAGGTGTAGAGATAAACAGATTCATTCGTGATACGGCTCTATCACAGCGCGTACGTCTGGGGTGGGAATACAAGAGTTGCTCACGCTATGTTCAGATATGTGCATATGACATAACTACACAGAGTGATAGAGGCGTCAGAAAAATTGCACTTAAAAGCGCGGGCGGAGTGGAGTCGCGATTGGATGAAGCTATAAAGGTAGGAAGTAGACAAAAGGAACAGATACCACGGGTCATGCCCACGAGGTTCACTCAACTTTCAACTGCTCTGTTAGTTTAGCAAGGACTCCATTGATACATAGGCGAATAAATAGCGTCATTGCGGACATACCAATATATACCTATTCCTAAACTTATATATATGTATATACATATCCATCGATACATACATCAGCATCTCTCAGTTGCTTGGTAACCGTCAGGACCACATCAGTGCTGGTGTTATAATTCGGCACCTCTCCCACCAATTCTACGCCAACAACTTCAGGCAACTGTGTAGCAATTCCGTTACCTAGCAACACGCCCTGCGCATCAATCCCACTCACACCCCATGCAAGTATGCCCAGGCCATTGACCATGGACGCCCGCCTATCCGCTCCTGCAAAGAACAGAAGGAAAAATAAGATTAACAGCAGTACTATGTAGGGGGCCAACTGGGAATTTTAGATGATGTTGGACGAGTGCATCACTTTAGATGTGCACTATCTTATATTCATAAGCTTTTCATCTGGAAGCACACACCTCAAAATTCAAAAGCCAAGCCAAGCCATTACAACAATATGTCAGTAATTGACCACAGACGCAATTTGATGCGCAACGTAATCAACTGTTCCAATCACGCACATGCCAGGTTTACTATACACTTCACCCATTTCTCACGTAAACACAAAAATGGTAATAAATATATATCTCCCACTGTCCTTCTTTGCCAGTTTTCGCTCCAAAACTCCACACAATGTACGATCTGCTACCCCCAATCGGGACGAAAAATTGTTCACCCAGACTACTGATCTACCGTAAATACAATCAATCGACCCAAAACTACAATACTCAGATTTGATATAATAACTACTACCCCAGATTAAAATCAACTTATTGTTCAATGGTACTTACGACTGCACCCTACCTACCTATGACAGAATCGGGATAGATGAAATCATCACCATTCTGAAACACCACGCGCGAGGTGTGCTCGAGATTTATTTGGTGGCACGACCCAGCAGAGGGAGGCACTATCAACAACTTATCGAACACATCCCCACTCCATTTGACGAATGAGAGACACTCCTGTGTGCGTTTAGCCTGTGAAGTATGACATAGATAATAGATTTATAACATACTTGGTCAACTCCATCTTTGTGAAGCTTAGCAGGTGGTAGCGGTTGGTGAGGAGTCCCGGCCATTGAAATCGGTAGCGGACAATGAAACGAATACTTGCACATGATGCATGTACACACACACACACACAGAGTCTCGACTGAAAACTGCAGCTGGGATGGAAACGACGAAGTAATTTAATAATAATAATGACAACAGAAAAACATACGCATACGAATACAACTTAAAACATATAGACTTGATAATGGGTTTCCGAGGACGTCTATTTATTTATCACACAATGCCAACTACAAACATAAGCCCAGATTGAACACAGAAATAGTACTATGCATGTACAGACAATTGCGGAACATATACATATATAAACACAACAATTTAGCCAACCACTGGCTCTGCCGCATACTTCAGCGGTGTTGCTCCTGACCAGAGTCTCAATCATACTGGGCTTTCTCCCAGTTGCAGGTGGTACGGGGGCACAGGGACTATTCACAATGATATCCGTAGGACACAGCGGCTGCACCTTGGCAGGATTGCCACCTATTATACAAGTAAGGATTCATTGTAAGAATCAAGCCACTTAAATATACATGTATAGACACATAAGCAGAATATATATATATATATATATATATTGTCGTACGATGTCGCAGTGTAGGTGCGTAGGCAATCCAGGAGGGACCTCGATACGTAATCCCCATACTACAATTGCAACCAAGCAATACGGAAGAGCGGACGGGAGTTCACGGGTCTACACAACTAAGTCTCAATTCAAATGCCATCACAGCGACAAGACAACGCCTACACAATCAGCATATCAGATGTGCACATGCGAAGTGGCGATTGTACTATCACAGCTAGGCAACACAACAGCGCACAGCGGAGTGGTACTTGGGTGCTGCACGTGAAGTAGCTGTGTGTTGCGTAATCCGTACCGAGCATACGCACAGACTCGCGTAACGCCGCCAAGTCAAGCAGAGACGGCAGCCCAGAATCATCCAGGAACAAGCATCGAGCAGGCATGAACATCATGCTCCAATTCTGCAACACAGCACCAGGTGCAAGGGGGGGGGGATACATACGTTAATAGAGCAGTAGACAACAGCTAAGGCTACCTACATACGATTGTGATTATACGCGTGGGTTGGTACGGCGTGCATGCGTTAATAGAGCAGAAAGACAACAGCTAAAGCTACCTACATGTGATTGTGATTATACACACGTGTGGGTAGTACGGCGTACATGCGCTAATAGAGCAGTAGACAACAGTTAATGCTACCTACATGTGATAGTGATTATGTGTGGGTTGGTACGGCGTACATGCGTTAATAGAGCAGTAAAACGTCAGTTAAGATTACCTACATGTGATTGTGATTATACGCGTGGGTTGGTACGGTGTATGGTGCAACAACAACTACGATACGTGGTTTGTACTGGAGGGGGAAACGTGCATTGCGCGTTCTATGGCAGAAGTAACTTGGGAGGTATATGGAATATAGAATATGCCAAACTACAGGATAGTTGGATCTAAGAGAAAGAACTTCAGCAGGTGCATGAAATGTTTTTTTTTCTATATAGGATAGTTGGATCTATGAAGAAGAATCTCAGTAGGTATTTGCAATATATTTGTCTACAGCCCAGTTAGATCGACGAGGAGGGATCTTCACGGGCATATGCAAAAGAAATGGTCAAGATTATGAAAAGGTATGTGATAGTAAAATCAACAGGGTAGATGTATCTGATCACGGGTATGTGTAATACTTCAAATCCATAGGGCTGTTTGGGTCAATTAACGGATAGATATAACACTTCAATCTACAGGATAGCTGATCTATGACAAGGAATTCGAACAGGTATATATAAAATACTACAATCTACAAGGTAATTTAATAGACATATGCAATACTACAATCTACAGGATAGCAGATCTATGAGGAATTTTAACAGGTATATGTATTACTTCAATCTACAGGATAGCTGATCTATGACAAGGAATTCGAACAGGTATATATAAAATACTACAATCTACAAGGTAATTTAATAGACATATGCAATACTACAATCTACAGGATAGCAGATCTATGAGGAATTTTAACAGGTATATGTATTACTTCAATCTGCAGGATAGTTGGGAGCATCTTTATATGCCTATTTTCAACCTACATCTATAAAGAGTAATCCTATATACTATAAAATACCCATACAATACCTATATTTATACACGCCATCTCCTTTTTCTTCAAGACCACGTACCCCGGCCAGCGTGATGGCATATAACTGAGCAGATGTACATGCGTGTGCCAAGTGTTTCCCACCTAACTACCCAGACTAACCTTTGTCTTAGCGTGCTGTTGCCAGTCCAGGATCATCTCCACGTGGTCGTTACCGTGCACTGACCCGAGCGTATCGGGATCGCTGCTCTCCAGGAATGATCGGTGGTCATCTGATGCCGAATTACGCACAGTGGACTCGAGAAGCACACGCATACAGTAGGGCAATGCATCTGTATAACGTTTGTATACATACGGTTAAGGGTACAATTCCATATAGAGGTGGTCAAGAGCGCAGCGAATACATCTGGATGGGCACGATAGGCAATATTTTGGTTTATCGTGAATGGTGGAGCCTTTTCGAATGAAGGATAGAAAAAAGTATATATTCACATCTAGACAGAGCCCAAATAGCTCCGCATGTGTATTTGAAGCGATACGAATTCACTGTTTGATCTGGAATTGTTACAACTTAATTAACACAAACGACAAGCTTACATTGGCATAGACCCACGCAACAAGAAAAATATATATATATCCAAACACACGTATGTACACACACATACACACACACACACACACACACACATGTATATATATAAATATAGTAATGTAATAAATGTATATGTACACACACACACACACACACATATATATATATATATATAGTAATGTAATAAATGTGTATGTACACTACTCCAGTCACGTGTTGGGCTTGCACAAATGACTACTTAAGACTATTTATAAAAAAGGTATAGAAATAAATACACACCATGATACATACCCCCACCAGTGCCTATATGGCTCATAAAGCAAACATAATGAGAGCAGAGAATATTTCTCGCAACATAACGGCTCGTAAATTATATTCGCTAACTATGTCGATTGTGTGCTCGTCTTATTGGTAGTTTGTTTTGGCTCCCCTTTGGCCATATACGAGGGGTTTGTAATCCCAACAAAACATACATTTATATACATGTACATTGTCTAGCAAGTTAATCTATAGCGCATTTCATATTTCCAGCCTTTCAAAGACGTCATATGCTGCTACCAGTGGCATAGACATGCGCACACGATGTACGGATGATGTATACAAACTATAACTCAAGTTAGCGTGTATGTATTAACACGAGCGCGACTTTTTTATACCATGCAGAAGTACGATACAAACAAGTACAGTAAACCAATACTGTAGATACACCATATTGACCCTCAAAGCTACACGAAAGTCCTAACTGACAACAATACTGCATACCGTAACGTTCATCCTGGAGATCGGGCAGGGAGAAATACTTGTAGGTCTTCTCACCAATGGGAAGCTCCCTGACGGTGTGCTTGTAGGGATGTGTGTCTACAGACTTACACATGTTGGTGAATGTCTGTGTTTATAAATCTGCAATCAGCGATAACTACGCTATTCCATATAACTAACGTAATCTTATCCTTGCTTGTGAGTAGTGCAATGCGGCTGGGTACAACAGTACAACTACCTATCTAGATATATTATCCACGTGTAAGGAGATCTAACAGGCATGAAAGATCGTGGATATGGTATACCGATAGGGTGTTGTGGGACAAACAAACGCAACAGTATAAATCTCGTTATTCACCAGCCACTGCATTACATAGAGCCTGCACACCAAATAGTACCAAGTACACAGTACAATTTAACCTCACCACAACGTGAACACGTACTCAACTCGCTCAAAGTCTCCAGCAAATAGTACTCGGTAGGACCTCGGAGTTCGGACACACTACCCCCCAGGCCCCAGGCCTACTAGTAGAGGCCCAGGGCCCTACTCTAGCAGCCCCACTCTGGGCCACTCCCCAGGCTCATAGTGACTCAGTAGTACATACGGTACTCAGTAGTACTCAGTAGTCAGTACTCAGTAGTAGGACTTCGGACAGTGGACACACGTCCAGAGAGCGGGCCGCTGGCAGGCTCCCAGAGCGACGCAATGGCCCAATGACCCACTCGCACCAGTCCAGAAAATATAAAAAATAGGCACGACATCTTTTATTTATTGGAAAACAACCGCTTTGGACTCTCCGGAAAAAAATTCAACACTCGAGAGTGACTCGAAGTCATTTGATTCTTATATTTTCTTGTCCCACTTATTGCGTATGGTCCAGTAGGAAGTCGATCCAGCTGTTGTTCTTTATATAGAACACTCAATAGGAAGGTTGACTGATGACAAATAGTCTAATAGCTGGCGAGCCATCGTTGTTTTTTATGGTTTTATATAAATATTATTGTGTGGTTCACGATCACCTCTATATACTCTATTTTACAGATATTGTACAATACATCATGATGATGAATACAGCACATTTCACACCATGAAGAACATTTTTCCGTTTTCGACAAAAATATTTATTGCAAACAGGATGTGTCGGTGAACTCAGTCTGAGTCTGATGGGAGGTATGACTCGCGTGATGAGTCTCGTCTCGCTCAAGTTTTCTCTTGTGTTGGTATGATTCGAAACTTCAGAATTGAACTAATAATGCATATGTTAATTGTTATACCCTTCTCTCAGGAGTCAGGACTCAGGAGATTCTCTCTTCTCTGTTGTATCAATATGCACAATTGTATTGATATGAAATATTGTTGCGGCAACACATATTGCCACAAGATGTATTTTATTTTATATTAAAGTTTATATGCATTTTACTGAAATAATTACATATTTACACATTCAACAATGAATTTAAAATATCAATTATGTCTATATTTCAGCTAGTGTATAGTATCGACATTCGACAGTGAACACAATGAACACCAATATATGTATATATTTATGAGTTTACTGAAATTGAGTGTATATGACAAGAGTTTCGAATTCTCAACCTTGGATCGGTTGTCTACCCTCCGACACAACGATGTATCGAAGTGACTGGCGTATATAACATTCAACACAATAAATGTTTTCAGATAAGGATATGACACATTAGTCTGTCTTTTAATATATTTTGTAAAAAGCATCGCATTTACCGCGCTTTGGTTATGCTCACACAGATCCTAGTATATATATATATATTTACGTATATATACACATACATATAAATCGCCCTCGTATATATATATATATATATATATATACTATATACGCATATTTATGTATAACTTTTATATGTGAATAAATATATATATATATATATATATATATATATATATATATATATATATATGTATATATATATATATATATATAAAAACAATATATGCATTTACATATACATACACATACAGACACACAAACACGCACGCACACACACACACACACACACACACACACACATATATATATATATATATATATATATATATATATATATATATATATATATATATAAATCGATGGATCGATAGATAGATAGATATATAAGATCGATAAATAGGAAGGACACATAAACGCGCTCGCACACACACACATTCACACCCACACCCACACATATATATATATTAATTCAAATTCAAATTCAAATTCATGGACTATTATATATATATATATAATTATAGATGGATATCATATTAAGTTCTCCTGGCTTTTCGGACGAATTTGAAGTGTGCGAAAAATTGACGATAACTATGAACTTCCTCACTGTGTCATGATGCGCAGGCGGGCGCAGATTGTAAGTCATGATAATATTATGACAATGTGTTGTATTTGTATCCGCAATCAACAACACGGAAGGTAAAATGCAACTTTCAGTAAAGTAAGCGAACAGTGAATTGAAAACGAATAAGAAGTCTTGAAAGCATACAAACTGCAATGGAATAGCACATTAACTTGAAAGCCGCCCAGTACTTCATTTATAGTACTTCCATATCCTCAGAGGGTACTGTGATGGTCCCTGGAAGATCTGATTGTGCAAACCCGAAATGTTACTGGTAAAGCCCCTGCCCGTGCAAATGACCTGACAAAGTGGGTCCCCATTTGTGTCCAAATAAACTCTTGTTTGAGGGCTACGCTAAGCAATAAAGGGTGTGGCATATCTTTGTTTAATCTGATTCTGACAATCTCTCATGTAAGCTGCAATTTATATACAAACTGTTCAAAGCCGCATATATAGCAAGTACGAACTTCCTTGTACGTACTCTGATACACACTCAGTGACACTGGTCGGCAGGCAAAGCGTTCTACTGAACGGGAGGGAGAAAGGCTATGAGCGGGGGCACGGCCTCGCGGGTTTACACGATTTTTGGGTTTGAAGTTGGCGGTTTACTTGTTGGGTTTTGTTTCTAATATAGTAAGCATGACTGATCCAGGAAACCCGTATCTGAAGAATCTGATATGGAATGTCAGTAAACATTCCATATAGTTTCAAATGCAAACTGCTTTCATTTGTAGACTGCCTTCACACAAGGCCTGTTGTATGTACATTTATAGTCCACTTACGACCCGAAGTCTCAACTGGGTCAATCGTAGCGCAAGCGGCCATGGGAGGTGAGTGTCTGTGTTACAAGGTGAGGGATTTCAGGCCGATATGTACGTTATTACAACATACTTACCTATATCTATGAAAGTTATTTAAACTTAGCGTCGATGTGTACACAAGAGGGCAAATAAAGATTATACACGTCGTTTATATGTTGACATAAAGAGACCTCGGTTCTATACGCCTCCTATCTGACTTGCGAAGACAAAAATCTATACCCTACACTAAGGACGTTAAGTCGTAGTATCGAGAGGTTCTTTGCATAAACACAATCGAATCATCTGCTTGCCCTAATATATACTGTGGGGACACATACCAGGCACAGAGTTCGTCACAATAAATCCTCAACAATGTATAGTGCTACCATTGCAATGCACCTCAATGGCTGTCGCATGCACACCGGTCAGAAGCGCACACGAAAGTACACTCATACAATACAACAGATCAAGCCCACACGAAAGCACCCTCATACAATACAACAAACGAAGTCTACACAAAAGCACACACTTACAATACCACAGATCAAGCCCACATTAAAGTACAGTTATACAGCACAACAGATCAAACCCATACGCGGTGGTATATGTCCCAAGCCCACTCATATAACACAAACAGATCATCAAAGCTAACCGACAAACTATACAATGTAGGCGGAAACTACACCTTTGTCGATGCATACGGATTCGTAAGGCCGTTGGAAGAGAAAGATGTAATCGATGCTCTCCAGAAGGTAGTGAATACTTATCAACCATGTTTAGGTGTGTGCATTACATAGGTGTACCTGTCTGTGTGTGTCTTACATAGGTGTACCTGTCTGTGTATACTATTGTTGTCGAAGAATCTATAACCTTGTGTTAGGTGTATATTGTGAATTGCCTGAGTTATTTGCCTTATTAATAGTGGTGCAACCTAATGTTGGTGTTGTATAGCTACACCCCGGTCAACGGGGTCGTCTGCGGGTCAGAGAATGCGCACGTATCACAAGGTTTATTCGTTGCTGTATCGTTATCATGCAGTGATTGCACAATCATCGTACTTGATCATACACGATTTAAGAATGTTTGCAGAGTATTTAAAAATGTTTGTAGAGAATTTAAGAATGTTTGTGGAGTATCGCATTATAAGTTACTGGGAAGATCACAACGTTCACGCTTGGTATCATGTTTTGATGTGAACTAGTTGGCAGTATATGGCCTGTCCTCCTTCGACAGGGTAGTGCACACAATATACGACAGACACACCCGATGTTGCAAATTAGATACACAAGTCAG